>CM041778.1:308041304-308275805 GCA_023374045.1 Limonium bicolor
TCTACCGGTAGCGATCCTTTAGGTAGCAGCTCTTCCGATAGCGGGTCCTCCGGTAGACTCTCTTGGTAGATCCTTCCGGTAGCGGGTCCTCCGCTGGTAGGGCTTTCCATGACAGGCCTTCCGACAATTGGTCTTCCGGTAGACTTGTGGCCTTCCGCTAGTAGGTCT
Organism: Limonium bicolor; assembly: GCA_023374045.1. NCBI lineage: Eukaryota > Viridiplantae > Streptophyta > Magnoliopsida > Caryophyllales > Plumbaginaceae > Limonium > Limonium bicolor. Next base: position 308,041,473 of record CM041778.1, read on the forward strand.
CCGGTAGCAGGCCTTCCGCTGGTAGGTCTTCGGTAAACACTGTGGCCTTTTAGCCATGGTATATTTCATACCATTACATAAGTCCCACAAGTTCTACTTTTTAGCACTAAAAAGTGGAACTTATAAAAAGAAGATGAAATTTACACTTTGTACTATTTTCTTTTCTACTATATATCTCCTAGTCCCACAAGTTCTTTTTCTTTTGCCTAAAAAAGGAAATGAACTTACCAACTTTAGCCTACATAAGAGCTTGTCTATCGGTCACCAAGAAGTCCCACAGGTTCGGGGGTGATGAAGTCCCACTTGTACTCCTGAGAAAAGGTCTCCGCTCCTCGATCGTGCCATAATAAGAAATCCAAAGATCTGGAATTCCGAAGGGCCATAATAATTCCAGAAGACCATAATAATCTCAAGAAGTCCGAGATAATAATAATGGGATATTACTTCCATAATCAGATTCCTGCTTGAATTACTTTATTCCTTGGACCTGCATACCTAAATTTAACAGATTAAAAGATATTTGTCTTTAGGGCTGCCCGGAGCGACCAGGCTTCCTAAAAGTTGGAGATTTTTATAATGAAGAATTTTAAACTGCTCTTTCGTTTTTTGCCAAGGTTTCTTTCGGTAACCATTTAGTTACACTTTCACACTCTACCATTGTACACATGGTGAGATCGTCGATTTAACACTCTACCGACTTCGAGACGGTGAGATCGTCGGTTTAACACTCTACTGGTAGAAAGGCAGCGAGATCGTCGGATGAAATACACTACCATCGTTGATGGTAGATCGTCGGATACAAAACACTCTACCATCGCTGATGGTGAGATCGTCGGTTACATTCCTTTTCTTTCTTTTCTTTTCTCAAGACTCGCTGGTCTTGGTTTTAAGTAAATCAAAAAATGATTTTATAATATCTTTTTTGTGTAAAAAACCAGAGGGTGATCAATCCTCTAGAAAAAGTTTTGTAAACTTCCAGTGGCAAAAGAATATTCACAATGAAATATCAAAAAGTTTGGTACCTCTTTTTTACCTGTGGAATGATATTACTGGCGGATGTCAAATTGCTACCGGTGAAAATGATTTCCTCTCTCCCTAATCCTTGTCGGTAACTGGTTCTGGAGGATAATGACTACGTAACAGTAGCAAGGAAGGTCCTTCTCACTAGCTTTGGAAAAACGACCGGGCCCTTCCTTCCGGAGATAACCCGTGTATTCTCGGTAGGATTGCTACCTCTTCTTTTTTTTTTGAAGTAATCTGGTAACTCCAAATACTTGAATTTCTTTCTACCCGTGATCCAATGACATAAGTGAACAGGGACTCCTCCACCGACCGAGATGTCTTTCATAAACACTTTTCTAGTAACTCCTCCACTGACCGAGCTCTTTATTGTTGGTTCAGATCGGAAACTTGTGGCCTGCGACATGTTTAACCGTCCTCTGGAGACTGCATCCCCTCTTTAGTTACCGGAGGTAGAAAATCGTACTCCCGGAGAAATTACTTTCGGAAGAACTTGTGTGGACTGGATTTTTATTAGCGGTCTTTGTGCGTGTGCTTCCGGTAGAGCGGACGTTATTTTTGTAGACAACCGTTTTCCTCTGGGGGCCCTCGCTGGTAGAGTTTGATGGTGGAGATGCAAGTTGTTATTGGTGGAATTAACGGTGCTACCGGTGGAGAGGAGAAAGTTGCTACCGGTCTGGACGCTAGATCGCTACCGTCTGAACAAATTTCTGTTCTTTTTCTTGGTTAATGATCCGGTAGGCTCTTTTATGGCTGGTCTGGACGGAAGCATTGCTGCTTTAGAGATGATTTTGCTACCGGTGGGGGTGGGAATTGGCTACCGGTGAAGATGAGAAATTTCTACTGGAGAGGGAATCAAGTTGCTATTGACGAAGACCTCAAACTGTTACCGGTGTAGACCTACCGGCGAAGAAATAAAACTTTTACTGGTGAAGACCTGTAGAGATGATTTTCTCCTTTTGACTCCCGGTAGATTAGTAACGTTCCGAGATGGTGACTTCACCCTTCTAATTCCAGTAGAAATTTTCTCACGGTAGATTCGTTTTCCTCTAAAATTATTGATAACAGGTTGGCGCTCTGGACCATACTTCCCAGGTCGCTGTTTGGGTTGTTCTTTGGACGATGAAATCCCACTCTTGAAGACCGGAAATTTGGACTCAACATGACCGGAGTTGCACAAGGCTGTCCTCGAGAGTTCTGGTAATGATCGCCAGGACGAGTCTTTAATCTCGAAGCAGATTTGGTTTTTTTTAGTGCAACTTCACGTCCTTTCCTTGCCAGTTCTTAGCAAATTCTTTTGAATCTTCTATCGGCTTCCTTATCTCTTACCTCTTGGTCCATCTGTACTGGTTTGATTGACTGAACCTAATATTACCTTCGCCCAGGAACGTCGGATGGGGCACGAATGGTCTGTGGATCAGGTTCCCAGTAGGTTTTCCATCCTACCGGTAGGTCATCTTTCCGGAAACGTTTCATATCTTTGCGAAAGTTACGCACGAATAAGCTCACAGCGCAACGTTTTTACCAGGCCAATGCTCCTACCGGTAGAGCCTGGTACTTTCGTCTCCAACATTTCCTCACGCTCTTCTACCGCGTTGTTCTGCTTTCATTGAGCTAATTGCTTGGAGTTGCTTCTCTGAGTTATTCTTCCAGTACCGTCATTCCACAGTCATACTTTCGGACCATTTTCCTCCGATAGTATTCTTTTCTAAAACTCAGCTGCAGGTCTGCTTTTCTTTAAAGAATGCCCCAAATTTCTCCCGGGAACACGCGTTAATCATTAAAAAAGCTAAGTGTTGCTCTGCCTAGGAGCGCACCGGAACATTACCTTCTGGCAGTCCCACTCTCTCTGTAAATATTTTTTATCGGTGAAGACGCTAAAACTATTTCACCTCCGTCGGCTAGATACCCACGACTGCCCGTTGTGTACGAGGAACCTTACACCGGTAAGTATTTATCCCCCGGTAAGCACCTTTAATAATTTGTAATTATTATGCCGACTATGCGCTCCATTTATTGGCTCTGCAGAAATTCTGCAATCGGTCAGGAATTACGTCCGGTAGCAGATGCAGGGGCTTGCAGGTGCGGGAAACATGACTACCGGTAGAAAATTTGGAGCAGAACCAGAGTAATTTTTCCTATCTACAAAAAGTAGGGAATTCGAATCTGAAGTTATGTCAAATGCGGAAATGTGCTCAATTCACTAGAAAGTGATTTTTTGTCATGAAGTGCCGTAGCAAGTGCAATATTGTTTTTATAAGAGTTCTTGCGATGCCTCAACTAACTGATTAATGCATACTTTAAACAACAAAAAATCATATATCAAGAGCAAACACAAACTATCCACGCAGTCCCACAACGAACAAAATGCTACTAAAAACTAAGCCGCTAAACAACATACATGGAAACAACAAGAGCTTGTGTACGATCATATCCTTATGCTTGTAAGTAAGTTTGAGCAAAGCTTTCGAAGCAAAGTTCAGGATAGAAAAATCCCATTGAGGTCAGAAGGCGGATATAGCATGTTTCGGAACTACAAAATGATATATATCCAGATTAATTTTGCCTACGGCAGTATAATATAGGAGAGGATTGGATACTTGAAGCAAAGAGGAGCAGGAGTTAATTAAATGAGAGGTAAATACATAAGCATTTATGCAACAACACATCATTTACGTAACAACACGTAAGTGGAGGAATTACTGCAATATGTACAGATTTTTCAATTCTTAAACCGAATATAACCTGAAAGGATAGTTTGGAATATAAGACTATACACTGCGAGTAAACTAACCATAAGTAAAACCTTAGCAAGAGTTGTTCGTTCTAAGCAAGAAGCGGTTCTGCCTATTCTAAAACATGGACAAGAATAGTGAACTGTGACCGGTAGCATTATTCACCTAATAATCCTCTAGCAACATCCTTCCGCCTTTGGAGAAAAAATTCCCTTTAAATTTTAAAACAACACCACGCGGTTACCAATGTTCGAATGTAAAAGAGTAACAGCCCCATTCGTTGTGGCAAATAAATATGCTAAGCATACTTCCTTTACAGCAAAGAGATAACCAGAACATGAATGAGCAAAATTTAGAAATAATAAATTGCTAGGATATGCAAATATAAGACAATTTTAGGAACTTTCGGACTTATCTCAGCGATCTCTGATTTGGAAATGATTGACTCTTTCCTTTGAAGCTTGACAGTCCTGGGCCATGAATCATGATATCTTCTGCACGGAAATCATCTTCCGGGAAACGTCGGTCGCTCTGGTAACAAAAAGGATGAAATAGTTGTACGCGACAGAAGGAGAATTCTTATTGCGTACTCTCTGTGATGTTAGCGACCGGCTTTGGATTGACGATGAACTGCCTTTTCTCTATTGGCTCGTTCTTACGCCTCCTAAGGTTGCCACTTCTTCCTTTTTCAAACCGACAATCGGTGAAATACCCCAAACCTTGGTATGTTGTGTAAATGTTAAACTATGATATTTAAAGGCTAAAAAGTGCCTTAGAAACATAAATGAACCGTTTAAACCATGGTAAAACACAATAAAACACTAAGACACGGTTTGAGCAAAACATGCTCTAAGCTTGGAGTGAACTTGGTTAGGACCCAAAGAGCCTACCAAGACTTGATAATGTTTAATTATTACTTATAAGGCTAATTAAGTCCTTAGGAAAACTTTTGGTAGACAATGAAACCAAACAAAACAAATAAATACCTTAAGGTCAATATGGGCTAAAAGGTGCTCTAAGTTTGGGATAAATGTGTATAAGGCCTAATGGTCATACCTATGCCTTAATTATATGTTAATGAACATATTAAATCAATTACCAAAGAAAACCAAGCTTGAAAACAAGTTAAACACAAAATGTGCTTTAAGAAGTCTTAAAGCACGTTTTTTGAAAAATTGTCTTGTAAACGAGTTTGAATGGCTAAATGTCCATCATTACTCTTAATTAACATGTGTACTATATAGTATCACATTTGGGTGGCTATATCAATGGGAAATCAAAAATTTCACTTCTATGTGCTTTGTTATTGGTGAATAGTGATTTTATAACTAGTTTGTAACATATAATGTTATAAGTGAGACAATTGACTAATTAAGTCTAAAATACCCCCTTGCTACTATTTGGGGCCGGTTTTCCTTAGTGACTCACCACACCTACACAAACAAATGAGTTAACTAAATGATAAGCAAAAGTTACTATTCACTTTAGTAAAATATCTTCTAAAAGCAAAAGCAAACCTCATTCTCTCATTTCCCTCCTCATTCACGTATCCAACCTTCTCCAACCTCTCTTCTTCATTCTCTTCTACTTTTGGTTTGCAATAGTGCCACACCAAACTCCATCTTTGATCTCTTGTATCTTCTAGCTCCATGGTCCAAATTCAATTTCAAGACCACCATTCTCTTAGTTAAGTCAAGCTCTACAATCTTGTCTTTTCAAAACTTCAAAACCTCCATTTCGGTGCCAAGAGAAACCACCATGGGAGGAGCTTGAGCTCACCTTTTCACATATTCATGCTCTCCTTTGCTTCAAGGTAAGGAAACTCAAAGAAAATCCATGTTTCCTCCATGTTTTCATGTTGTCCGAAAATTCACCTCACCATGGTGTCTTTACCTTGCTTGTTTAGCTTCATTTGAATCTTCCAAGGGCTAGGAGAGTCCTCTCTTGATATATTTCAAGCTCTCTTTTCCATTCCAAGGTAAAACAATCATGTTAATACCTTAAGATAATTATGTAACTAGGTTTATAATGAGATGAAGCTTAAAGCTTATATACTCATTACAATGTTGGTATATTGTTTAGTTTGACAAGGAAGGAAATGCCTTACCGGTTTATAAGGAAACAAGAAAGAAGTTTGAGTGGAAAAGAGGTAAATAAGCTATCTCAATGTGGTTTAATGCCTTAGGAGAAATAAGCTTATAATGCTTGTTAAAACTACCTAAAGAGCAAATGGTAAATGAGCTAGTAAAATGCTCTCAAGGAGTTTATTAAAGGAATATGTATTGTTGGGTGTATTTGCAGGTCAAAGGCATTATTATGTGGGAAATTCAGTGTTTAAAGTTTATGCATTTAAGGGCCTAAGAGCCATGCATTTAAGGGCCTAAGTGCCAAGCAATTTAAGTTATGCACTATATTTGATGTAGTGCTTAATGTGTGAAGTTTGTGTATAAAGTGTGTGATGGATTTTAGGTGTTCTTGAATGAATTAAGGTAAAAACCTAAGTGTTTGGATGTGGGTATATACTAGAGAAGCTATGGCCAAATTTGGGAAATGTGTAAGAAGTTCTAAGTTGTAAGTGAGTTTTTGTGTGAACTAGGAAGGGTTAAAGGTGAATGAATGTTTACTTGAGAAGGAAACATGTATTAAGGTGATTCAGAGTGATGCAAGGATTTAGGCATTATCTTGGAAGTTTTAGAAATCTATGGGTGTTCTTAAGATGTTTAAGTCTTGGAGGAGTTGTTTAAGGCTTAGGTAATGTTGGTGTTCAAAGAATAATGGTGTTTAGGTAAGGTTTTGAGTAAGGAGTTTTAAGAAGTTGTGAAAAGGAGATTTAGTTAGTAAGAAAAGAAGTTGAGAGGTGATGATAAGGTGTAGAGGAAACACCTTGGTATTGGTCATTATAGGTGAAATGCCACCTAGAAAATCATAAGGAGAAAACATTGTAAGTGTTAGGAATTTTGTGGAGATATAAGTAAAGGTTTAAGGAATTAGGAAAAATAGTTTTGTGAGTGTTTAAGAATATCTTAAGGGTGTGTTTGAAGTGCCAAATGATGTTAGAACACATTAAGAGGTCTTAGGAGAAGTTTGGTGAAGATTTGGCAAAGTTTGGGTAAGTTTAGAAGGCGACCGACCCAGGGGTCCGACCCAGTTTTGGGTCGGTCGAGCCTCTGTTAGATGTTAGGAAAGTGTTCGGTAATGGTCCGACCCAAAAGGGTGGGTCGGACATGGGTCGGTCGGTCAAGTTTCAAAGGAAGAAAATGTTCGCACATGGACCGACCCAGTCGAGTGAGTCGGACGTGGGTCGGACGGGCATGTTTGTAAGGAAGTAAAAGGGTTCTGTAATGGACCGACCCAGTTGTGGGTCGGACGGTGGGTCGGTCGGACCAAAAACATGGTTTAAGGTTATGAAATGATATGTGATGATGGGGATTGGTTGGTAGGTAATGATGTTATAAGGATGTTAAGGACATGTTAGGTGAGTTTTAATGACAATTAAGTGGGTTGAAAGTTGTATTAAAATGTGAGGGTAAAAACAGTTGAAAATGTTAAGTTATGTAACTAAGTTAACGGGGAAAAATTAAGCATTGACATTAAATAATCAAGCAAACCCCAATGTTAATGAAAACACATGTGGTGTTAACAGTTGTTCGAGAATTGCTCGAGGAACATAAGTGGACGTGGTGGTAAGTGGACTCCGGTGACAGGTATGGTTTTCTTGCAACCTGTGTCCTACCGGATTACACCGGCTTGTATGCCAATATGTTTTTCTGAGTGTTTGCCACCTTGTAAGATAAAACATGTAATGAGTTTATAGCAATTCATTTATGTGGCGAATATGATTCCGATACCGTTTAACCTCGAATGTGTGTGTTAAACTTAACTAACCGACTCTAGGATCATAAAGAGATCGGCAATCGGATTTAACGACCCATACCATGGGATCGTTCTAACCACGGCTATGCGTGAGTTGGTTGTATATTGTTGCTATGTGCAAGTGTGTGAACCTCCTTTGGGTGATAACTCGGTTATGATACCGTATGGTTGTGGGTGTGATAGGCTCCAATGAGAGCCCTAACTATTAACTTATGAGCATATGTATGTACTAATGGGGGGGAGGAGTCCGGTCTGTTCCGGCCACGCGTGTGAGGATGGGGGTCGTGCCATTATAGGTTCGACCCTCTGTGTATGTTATGGTTGTTTTCCCATTGGGTTTCCAACCTTCCCTTTTAGCTTAGCCAAAGCTATATTACTGACTCACGTCGGGCCACGGGGGCATACGAATGGTTATGTTATTTCGGTGTGCTTGGGATTACTATATCCGACACACCTTGGGTATAAGTAACCGTTCTATATAACCGGACGGTAACGAGGATGGTAACGAGCTTAACATGGGATTGGCAAAAATCCCTAGGCTCACATGGTATACTAACTATGGTGGAAGGTTCCTTGTGAGGACCGATTTTATGGTGATATGTAATGTTATGGTGCTATGCAAATACCCTTGCTATGCTATGGTATATAAATATATTCGATGTTTTAAATGGATGCGATGTCATCATATGTACGTTGAAACAAGAAAGGTGTTGTTATGTTTTATTATGTGAGAAATGAGATATGTTGTATGATATGGAATGTGTGGATCATGGAAATGAATCCCAGCTTGTGACAAGAGGCATTTAAGGATAACCCGATTGATGGGTACACGTCGTTCGTTAAGGAAGTAGCTCCGTTTAGAGGAGGGCCACTCTAGGGCTTAAGAAATCATTGGATGGTTGGTTAAGTGTGGATGTTTTGGTTATGGATTGAGCCCATTGAGGCGAAATATTATGTGTTGTATGGATATGGCATGTATGTATGATTTAAATATAATCAACTGCATGCTAAGACGACAATTAGTTGTGCGTGGCCCGGTAGCATGTGGGCTGCGGGATTACCATACCAGCAAAGGTGCTGAGCCCCTTGGGGGCCACCCTTTCTCTCCTTTTCTATTTCAGGTACAAGGAGCTGGAACCCGTTCGAGAGTAGGACGGGGCAGATGTTTATACATGGGTAGCCATTTAAATGGCGTGAGTATGATAGGCGTAGTAAGACCGAAGTTGTTATCGGCGGTAGTTTGTAAATACTCGGTACAGGGGGAGTGTATGTTATATAAATGTTGAAGATGGAACGAGGATTGTATTGTGTAGTTGCTCGGGAATCTAGTCCATCAGACCGATACAAATGTACATATATTAGCCTTGTTAGCCACGTAGGTGGTTAACGGCGTGTAACACCATTGGAATAAGTAATGTGATGAGTCGAGTTTCCGCTGCAGATTGTTATTGTGTGTTTGTTGTTGGATGGGGTGTTACAAAAAGTGGTATCAGAGCGAAGTATCGCTCTGGTGACTGAATTACCGAGCTTAGGAAGTACCGAGTTAGGATTTAAGTACTTTGGGTTAAGGGTTGAGTGATAGCGAGAGATACGCTAGTTAGGAACTACCAGTGACTACTGGAAACCTACAATATCCATCCCACCCTCCACAATCCCTGTTTTATAACTTGGGGAAGAACGCCAGGGAGATGGAAGTCCACTCTCATACTCGGGAATACCCGATCTGGCTGTTATTATATACCTTAGGGTACGGAGAACCTGTCATACGGTAGATCCCGAAAACTGGGAATCCCGGAGACGGTCTCCATCTGGACAATGTTAACCGCATTTAATAGCAAAGAATGAAGAATTTTGTGTATAGAGGAATAGAATTTCCGGCAACCTGGGTCGACATGCCAAGCAGTCGAGAATAACCAGCTTGCGACGCACCTACCGTGCAACAGGCAAGAAATGGATTAAAGAAACCCGAGACGAGTGTCTACGGGACCACAATTGATGATAATACACCAACGGTATATCAACAAACAAGAGACAAGTCTCAGTAACCACGACAAGTGCGTGGAACGGACTACAGAGAGAATACAATACTAAGAAAAGGGGTCTCCCAGAATGGGAAACACCCTAGTTGATGATCGTCATGCGAAGACAGTGAGAAGTCGCCTAGAGAAGTTATTATCAAGGCAGTAACATCAGTGAGGGCCAACAAGGCCACTGATGACAGTGGGATAAAAACAATACCACAACCGTATGTGTTGAACCGATAGCCAGTTAGCATGGCGCACTTGCCATAGCAAGTGCTACTATAACAGGGCTGTTTCGGGAAATTCATAGCCACTACAAGTACTTGGAAAAGTACAATAAAGTTAAATGTGAATGTCATAACAGTGGAAGGGCCCTTGGTTTTAAAATGCGTGATGCGCTCCGATGCGATTAGGCTCCATAAGTGATGCGTGATGCGCGAGGCGTCGATGCGAGCGCATCCCGTTTATGATGCGATGTTTACTAAAAAACACATCTAAATTTTTGTAGACAACATTTTATACATATGAAGTAATATTATGACACAATGGAATAAAAACTTCCAAAAACAAGTCTAAAGTAATCAAGTGTCAAAGTATTCAATCCAAACAACATAAGAGAACAAAAACATCCAAACACAAGTATAAAGTCATCAATCCACACAAGAGAATACTAACTTTTAAATATAACAAAATTATGATTAGACTACGTTTAGATATCACTACATGAACCTGTTGGATGTCATCAACACAAGATCAACTAAATCATCTTCAACATTAGGAGAGCCAATTTCCTCTTCAAGTTCTTCCTCCTCATCACTCAAGTTCGTCCTAGTATAAGTAGATGAAAAAGCAACAATTTTTCCTTAGAGCTTGAAGGGTTTTCTCTTCCCCTCCTTAATGATATAGTTTTTCTAGATTGGATAATTAACCCCTATGAGTCTCATAATCATATCATATCACCAATTGTACACAAGAAAGACATTAAGCATACACACAAGACTCATTCAAGCTTTAAGGTCATTTATGATGTTCTTGAGTTTTTAATTGCTTTAAACCAATCAATAAGTGCATAGGGTCAAACTAGGTTGATATATGAGTATGTAGGAACAAACAGGAATAAAAACGGACTTCAAACGAAGAAAATATGGTAAAAACAAGCTTAAGGCGCATCAGGGCGCATCGGGGTCGCATCGGGCGCATCGGAGCGCATCGGGCGCATCGGAGCGCATCACGGGCGCATCCTGAATAAACTCGCCTCGCTGCCATGGATGCGTTTTGATGCTCGCATCGCATCCAAAACGCATCAGGCGCGCCTGATGCGCGCATTTTAAAACCAAGGAAGGGCCTGTTAGCCTAACCTCTGTAATTGGAAACACACCAGTCAGCAAGAAGCTAGACTTGGCTAAGGTAAGAAGATGTTGTGAAACCATGGAAATTTTTCTTTCAAACCTAATTTTCACAAACCCTTTTCTTTTCAAACCAGATTTTCTTTCAAACCAACACTTCTTTCCAACCTTCTTTACACCAAACCAGTAAAACCAAGGGCAATTGGCAAGGATACAACAGTGGATGAACCTTCCCTCGATTAAGTTCGGGAAGTAAAGAATGAATATTGTCACGGGACAATATAAGGGAGTTGACAACAGAATACTTCACCTAGGCGTGTGACGGACACTACAAGTGTACCAACTGTGTTGTGGGACGACCGCACTCCGATAGGAGCATGTGGGCCTAACAGACCTACTTATAGGTTAGTTGGGTAAGTAGTAATGTATCAGTATGATACCCCATATATGTATACGAGCAGAGTCCGAAACACGGGAAGTAGTCGACTCCGTCTACGGTCAGCAGTAAAATCAAACAGGAGCTAGAAAATATAAGGAATGCTTGAAGTCAAAGAACTCAGTTAAGTTAACGAGACTAAAGGAATTAGTGAATTCCTTTCAAGGAAATGTTTAAGAGTTAGGAAGTGCGAAGTGCACAAACGATTAAGTAAAGACATAGTATATGTCTTAAGGATCCCCAGGGATAAACATGATAGCTGAAAAGCAGGGCAAGGCAGAGGCCTAATGTGGACACATTAATGTGCAACGAACGGGATGAAACTCCCAGAATCAGTACCTACACTATCTAGAAATGTTGATCTTTACAGAAGAAGATAATAACAGAATGTACCAAAAAGTGTGAAACAAATGTAAGGCATAACGTAACGACAATTGTTGAACGAAATACATGACAGAAACACAAGGGTTGAAACTAACACTACTTTAGACATAAGTTGTCAGGAGACGGACTGACAAACCTAAGGGGCATCCCATGAAAGGAAACGGAATACAACGACCTTGTCATGGAACCCACTACAACCTCCAAACATGTAATATGATACAGAGGAGTACATGTGTGTGGACAGCCTACAATGAGCCCAGCTCAAGGCAAATAAGGCTTATAAGCCATAAACGAGATATCGATTGATGGTAGAAGTTTATGTGGTATAAGTGAATAGAGTGGTAAGCGAACCACTGCATTAAGAGTGGGAATACCTCTCGATATTGTGAGACCGCAGGAGCGGTAGTTATGTGAATCAAATTCAAGAAATATGTGGAGGACGGACCATGTTGTTAATACCCCAGGATGATTTGAATAAGAATAATACGAAAGGAAATGTTTGTACCAGTTGTGTAGACAGGAAGTGTAATAAGTCTGATAGCAATCACCATAGGTGTGTGAAGCTAAATGTGTAGCGAACAACGCTCAAGGGAAAGATAATGATATATTCAAAAATCAGCCAAATAAGTGGCCAGATAAACCTAGCTGAATAGCAGAAGCTAATATAATAGCGGATACAGTATAAGTTGATGCTATATAATGAGTAAGGATACGGTGCGCAATAAGCGACCGTTGTGTGAGTATTGTTAAATGATAAAATGGGAGTGAGCAGAGTTATGAGTTAAACCCAGTGGAGGTACAACATTAAGCGATAGCAAACGAACCGAGCAGTAAGCCGGTGGCAAGTGTTAAATGATAAGGATTTCAGTGAAAATTCCTATCGCAATCGCATAAGAGAGTTGCCGTCAAGGGTTTACGCCTCTGCACTCTGTATGACTGAGTGTTTTGGTATTGCTCTTGCACAGTAATGATCGAGTGGGATAGCTAGGAATCAGAAGCATGGTAATTATGGAGGAATAATGTTATAATGGCCGATGCATAGGTAATGCAAGGCCGTAGGAATGAAAGAATACATGTACAAAACCAAGGGGGGGAGACATGATTAACAGTAAATAACTACAGTAACACTAAATACCAAAGGTCGGTATGAGATATACCCCAGGTGTGGGAAATAACTGAGAGAGCACTACACACTAGGTAGTAGCTTAATCTCAACCGACAGTAAGTCGGTAGAAGCAAGTCAATCATTGCGAATTACATAGTAGTTTATGCTGTAAGCTACTGGAGAAATGGATGGAAAATTGTGAAACTCACCGAATTCGCTCAGGGTAAGAGATACCGTGCGTCGGTTGAGAACCCATTGTTCCCGAGATAAGGGCAATACATTGGAGATGTACAATACAGTAACAGTAATGAATGGGGCAAACCAGCTCTATAATTATCAGGGTTGCGCAACAGAGGCCAGTGAGCCCATGCGTCAGGTACCGGATATATATTGTGAATATGAATGAATGGCTAGTTATCAGTTCCTAAGAGCCTCACAGGCCAGGACCGAAACCGGTTATGAATTAGATCTCCAATGCGAATTCTTGGTTTAGGGACTAAACCGCTAATATGGTTAAGATCCTCTAATCAGAATCCATTGTGTAATAGACCGCGTGGAAGTTAAAACACTTCACGACGGCAGAACATTTTAAGCTAATGCTCAGTGATTGATACGTGGGCGTAATCCCTTTTAAGGGGGTAGAGCGCAAAACCACTTAGTGTGTTTTACCGTACAAGTGTACGCGAACTAGGTGTGCATAGCACAAAATGATTGTTATGATGGTTGGCGCGTGTGTTATATAAACATACGCATTTATTTGTGGGTAAATTGTGGTAATTCGCACAGAGGATGCGAATACCATTGTGGGAAGTGTGTTTATTTTGTTAACAGTGGTGTGTGTTGTACAAGTGGAAGGGAGTAAAGAAACTCCCGGGGAACTAAAACCCCGACGGTGCATAAATGTAAACCATGTATTGTATTTTGATAAAAATATGTATATATATATACAATGTGGTTTTATGAAGGGTTATGAGACCGACATAGAACCTAGTGAGAATTAAATTCTCTAGGTAACTTGAATTAAGTTGGATTTGGATGATGATGATAGACGGAGTTCTATCCCTTGGAGATGTAATGATCATGACTAGAAGGAATTAAAGATAGAAATGGGGCATGTTTGAACTAGTTGTTGGTTGAAAATGAAGTGGGAGGTGAAACTTGATTATCATGAGATCAAGGGAAGCCGAACACAAATTGGGGTGGAAAGATAGTTCAACACTGATGCTGATCACATCAGGGTTGGATGACTCTTGAAGCTCCCTGTAAGTGGTCATAAATACTATATTAAGAAAGATACAAAGAGCATAAATCGGACTTGGAGTTGTGTGGTGTTTTCAAAAGGATTTTCAATTGGTATTTTTCAAACAATCGATTAATATTTTGAATAAAATCTTCTTATACTTAACCTCACAAGGAAATTTTAAATTTAAGTGATTGTTTTAATTTCCCAAAGGCACGGGGACGGAAGGCGTCCATCGCGACCGGGTTCTGTGGGATCATAGTGTATATCAAGGATATTTTTGATTGCTATACATGCTCTGACATGTTGTGTGGTATGTGTAATGAATGTTGTTTTGACTTGGATTTCCTAAAGTGTATACTATCAAGGCCTATGAGTCTAAATGTGTGGTGTTACATAGACCTATGTGTCTAAAGACTGTTATGTTATGGGGACCTATGTGTCCAAATGATGTGGATATGTTGCCCGGACCATTAAGTCCGAGGTTGGATGTAAAGGGTGGTTGGTAATGGAAGTTTTATGGCTATAAGTAATTCCCGTATTCTAATCCAATGATGCGAGGAAATGTGAACTTCGAGGACGAAGTTCTTTTAAGGGGGGTAGATTGAAATACCCCAAACCTTGGTATGTTGTGTAAATGTTAAACTATGATATTTAAAGGCTAAAAAGTGCCTTAGAAAATAAATGAACCGTTTAAACCATGGTAAAACACAATAAAACACTAAGACACGGTTTGAGCAAAAACATGCTCTAAGCTTGGAGTGAACTTGGTTAGGACCCAAAGACCTACCAAGACTTGATATGTTTAATTATGACTTTATAAGGCTAATTAAGTCCTTAGGAAACTTTGGTAGACAATGAAACCAAACAAAACACAAATAAATACCTTAAGGTCAATATGGGCTAAAAGGTGCTCTAAGTTTGGGATAAATGTGTATAAGGCCTAATGGTCATACCTATGCCTTAATTATATGTTAATGAACATATTAAATCAATTACCAAAGAAAACCAAGCTTGAAAACAAGTTAAAACACAAAATGTGCTTTAAGAAGTCTTAAAGCACGTTTTTGAAAAATTGTCTTGTAAACGAGTTTTGAATGGCTAAATGTCCATCATTACTCTTTAATTAACATGTGTACTATATAGTATCACATTTGGGTGGCTATATCAATGGGAAATCAAAAATTTCACTTCTATGTGCTTTGTTATTGGTGAATAGTGATTTTTATAACTAGTTTGTAACATATAATGTTATAAGTGAGACAATGACTAATTAAGTCTAAAATACCCCTTGCTACTATTTGGGGCCGGTTTTCCTTAGTGACTCACCACACCTACACAAACAAATGAGTTAACTAAATGATAAAGCAAAAGTTACTATTCACTTAGTACAAAATCTTCTAAAAGCAAAAGCAAACCTCATTCTCTCATTTCCCTCCTCATTCACACGTATCCAACCTTCTCCAACCTCTCTTCTTCATTCTCTTCTACGGTTTGCAATAGTGCCACACCAAACTCCATCTTTGATCTCTTGTATCTTCTAGCTCCATGGTCCAAATTCAATTTCAAGACCACCATTCTCTTAGTTAAGTCAAGCTCTACAATCTTGTCTTTTCAAAACTTCAAAACCCTCCATTTCGGTGCCAAGAGAAACCACCATGGAGGAGCTGAGCTCACCTTTTCACATATTCATGCTCTCCTTTGCTTCAAGGTAAGGAAACTCAAAGAAAATCCATGTTTCCTCCATGTTTTCATGTTGTCCGAAAATTCACCTCACCATGGTGTCTTTACCTTGCTTGTTTAGCTTCATTTGAATCTTCCAAGGGCTAGGAGGAGTCCTCTCTTGATATATATTCAAGCTCTCTTTCCATTCCAAGGTAAAACAATCATGTTAATACCTTAAGATAATGTAACTAGGGTTTATAATGAGATGAAGCTTAACTTATATACTCATTACAATGTTGGTATATTGTTTAGTTTTGACAAGGAAGGAAATGCCTTACCGGTTTATAAGGAAACAAGAAAGAAGTTTGAGTGGAAAAGTAAATAAGCTATCTCAATGTGGTTTAATGCCTTAGGAGAAATAAGCTTATAATGCTTGTTAAAACTACCTAAAGAGCAAATGGTAAATGAGCTAGTAAAATGCTCTCAAGGAGTTTATTAAAGGAATATGTATTGTTGGGTGTATTTGCAGGTCAAAGGCATTATTATGTGGGAAATTCAGTGTTTAAAGTTTATGCATTTAAGGGCCTAAGAGCATGCATTTAAGGGCCTAAGTGCCAAGCAATTTAAGTTATGCACTATATTGTGATGTAGTGCTTAATGTGTGAAGTTTGTGTATAAAGTGTTTGATGGATTTTAGGTGTTCTTGAATGAATTAAGGTAAAAACCTAAGTGTTTGGATGTGGGTATATACTAGAGAAGCTATGGCCAAATTTGGGAAATGTGTAAGAAGTTCTAAGTGTTGTAAGTGAGTTTTGGTGAACTAGGAAGGGTTAAAGGTGAATGAATGTTTACTTGAGAAGGAAACATGTATTAAGGTGATTCAGAGTGATGCAAGGATTTAGGCATTATCTTGGAAGTTTTAGAAATCTATGGGTGTTCTTAAGATGTATTTAAGTCTTGGAGGAGTTTGTTTAAGGCTTAGGTAATGTTGGTGTTCAAAGAATAAATGGTGTTTAGGTAAGGTTTTGAGTAGGAGTTTTAAGAAGTTGTGAAAAGGAGATTTAGTTAGTAGAAAAGAAGTAGAGGTGATGATAAGGTGTAGAGGAAACACCTTGGTATTGTGGTCATTATAGGTGAAATGCCACCTAGAAATCATAAGGAGAAAACATTGTAAGTGTTAGGAATTTTGTGGAGATATAAGTAAGGTTTAAGGAATTAGGAAAAATAGTTTTGTGAGTGTTTAAGAATATCTTAAGGGTGTTTGAAGTGCCAAATGATGTTAGAACCATTAAGAGGTCTTAGGAGAAGTTTGGTGAAGATTTGGCAAAGTTTGGGTAAGTTTAGAAGGCGACCGACCCAGGGGTCCGACCCAGTTTTGGGTCGGTCGAGCCTCTGTTAGATGTTAGGAAAGTGTTCGGTAATGGTCCGACCCAAAAGGGTGGGTCGGACATGGGTCGGTCGGTCAAGTTTCAAAGGAAGAAAATGTTCGCACATGGACCGACCCAGTCGAGTGAGTCGGACGTGGGTCGGACGGGCATGTTTGTAAGGAAGTAAAAGGGTTCTGTAATGGACCGACCCAGTTGTGGGTCGGACGGTGGGTCGGTCGGACCAAAAACATGGTTTAAGGTTATGAATGATATGTGATGATGGGGATTGGTAGGTAATGATGTTATAAGGATGTTAAGGACATGTTAGGTGAGTTTTAATGACAATTAAGTGGGTTGAAAGTTGTATTAAATGTGAGGGTAAAACAAGTTGAAAATGTTAAGTTATGTAACTAAGTTAACGGGGAAAAATTAAGCATTGACATTAAATAATCAAGCAAACCCCAATGTTAATGAAAACACATGTGGTGTTAACAGTTGTTCGAGAATTGCTCGGGAACATAAGTGGACGTGGTAAAGTGGACTCCGGTGACAGGTATGGTTTCTTGCAACCTGTGTCCTACCGGATTACAACCGGCTTGTATGCCAATATGTTTTTCTGAGTGTTTGCCACCTTGTAAGATAAACATGTAATGAGTTTATAGCAATTCATTTATGTGGCGAATATGATTCCGATACCGTTTAACCTCGAATGTGTGTGTTAAACTTAACTAACCGACTCTAGGATCATACAAGAGATCGGCAATCGGATTTAACGACCCATACCATGGGATCGTTCTAACCACGGCTATGCGTGAGTTGGTTGTATATTGTTGCTATGTGCAAGTGTGTGAACCTCCTTTGGGTGATTAACTCGGTTATGATACCGTATGGTTGTGGGTGTGATAGGCTCCAATGAGAGCCCTAACTATTAACTTATGAGCATTGTATGTACTAATGGGGGGAGAGGAGTCCGGTCTGTTCCGGCCACGCGTGTGAGGATGGGGGTCGTGCCATTATAGGTTCGACCCTCTGTGTATGTTATGGTTGTTTTTCCCATTGGGTTTCCAACCTTCCCTTTTAGCTTAGCCAAAGCTATATTACTGACTCACGTCGGGCCACGGGGGCATACGAATGGTTATGTTATTTCGGTGTGCTTGGGATTACTATATCCGACACACCTTGGGTATAAGTTAACCGTTCTATATAACCGGACGGTAACGAGGATGGTAACGAGCTTAACATGGGATTGGCAAAATCCCTAGGCTCACATGGTATACTAACTATGGTGGAAGGTTCCTTGTGAGGACCGATTTTATGGTGATATGTAATGTTATGGTGCTATGCAAATACCCTTGCTATGCTATGGTATATAAATATATTCGATGTTTTAAATGGATGCGATGTCATCATATGTACGTTGAAACAAGAAAGGTGTTGTTATGTTTTATTATGTGAGAAATGAGATATGTTGTATGATATGGAATGTGTGGATCATGGAAATGAATCCCAGCTTGTGACAAGAGGCATTTAAGGATAACCCGATTGATGGGTACACGTCGTTCGTTAAGGAAGTAGCTCCGTTTAGAGGAGGGCCACTCTAGGGCTTAAGAAATCATTGGATGGTTGGTTAAGTGTGGATGTTTTGGTTATGGATTGAGCCCATTGAGGCGAAATATTATGTGTTGTATGGATATGGCATGTATGTATGATTTAAATATAATCAACTGCATGCTAAGACGACAATTAGTTGTGCGTGGCCCGGTAGCATGTGGGCTGCGGGATTACCATACCAGCAAAGGTGCTGAGCCCCTTGGGGCCACCCTTTCTCTCCTTTTCTATTTCAGGTACAAGGAGATGGAAGACGTTCGAGAGTGGGACGGGGCAGATGTTTATACATGGGTAGCCATTTAAATGGCGTGAGTATGATAGGCGTAGTAAGACCGAAGTTGTTATCGGCGGTAGTTTGTAAATACTCGGTACAGGGGAGTGTATGTATATAATAAATGTTGAAGATGGAACGAGGATTGTATTGTGTAGTTGCTCGGGAATCTAGTCCATCAGACCGATACAAATGTACATATATTAGCCTTGTTAGCCACGTAGGTGGTTAACGGCGTGTAACACCATTGGAATAAGTAATGTGATGAGTTGAGTTTCCGCTGCAGATTGTTATTATGTGTTTGTTGTTGGATGGGGTGTTACAATCGGTTCCGTTTTGAGCTCCGATCATGGTTAATCTTCGCTTGAGGATTCCTTAATTGTTTGAATACCGAGAATTTGGACTCAGTGTCTCCGATCTGGTGATGACGAATTTCCATTTCTTTTCCTTCCGATATAGATCTTCTGTGATTCTTGATTTTTTTTTCTTTGATCTTGACGAGTCCTACAAATATCCGGATCCTGCTGTTAACCCCTACTTGTACTTCTTTGTTGCGAGAATAAACATTTTAGACCTGAGGTACTTTTGGCCCCGGTTTCTTCCTTCGACCGAACTTTCAAGGAAATGCTGAGATTCTAGATTTGTTGACAGATCTTCATGGACTAGTTGATGTCACTCTTTGTCATATGTTGAAGGAGGGTGATCCCGGCGATGAGAGCTTGAGTTTGAATACGATCAGTCTGATGATGTCGCATCTCTTACTTCGTGGTTGAATCGTGGATTGGCTCGCAATTATTATTCACGTCTCAGATGCAGAGGAATCGAGTTTCCGCCGTATCTCGTTGTCGCCCTAATTCTTTCCCTGATTGCTTCCCTTTCCTCCGTAAAATCGTCGCTTGCCAATCCTCCAAAAATCATGAACATAGCTCATCGTAACGCTTCTCATACTGTGGATGAATCATGGTTGATATCCGATTCCCACAGACGGCGCCAAATGAAACAGTATGATTCGGTACTCTCCGATACGAACTCGAACACCAAGGATTATAGTGGTTCGGCCAATAATCCGGCCTACATCCACTTCTAGACAGAGCTATTATTCATCTTTCAGTTTACAACTCTAGAGAGCCTTTTGGGTTGAGCTCCCTTCTTTTCTAACTTGTCCCCCTCTACTTCTATTTATAGAATTTCTATGGCCAGGTTTACCTTTTTGCCCCTATACATGTGGTGCTATCATATTCATATAACTGTTAGCCTCTATTTGGATAATCTTTCTGGACTGGGATACTGCTTCCGCATTGCACTAACTCTTCCGAGCCATCTTTTCAGTAATAATCCTACCGGTAATAATTCTACCGGTAGCGATCCTTTAGGTAGCAGCTCTTCTGATAGCGGGTCCTCCGGTAGACTCTCTTGGTAGATCCTTCCGGTAGCGGGTCCTCCGCTGGTAGGGCTTTCCATGATAGGCCTTCCGACAATTGGTCTTCCGGTAGACTTGTGGCCTTCCGCTAGTAGGTCTCCGGTAGCAAGCCTTCCGCTGGAAGGTCTTCGGTAAACACTGTGGCCTTTTAGCCATGGTATATTTCATACCATTACACTGTTCATGTACTCAGTTTTACGGGAAGATTCATCTTATTCATTGTATTTATCTCTAATCGAATAAACCTCTATTTCTGTTGATTAGTAGCATGTCTTGGTGGTCTATCTGATGCGTGTGTTGTATTCTCATGCTACTGTTTCTGATCTACCTATTTCTGTGTCAAAATTATTCATTCGGATTTGTGCAAGTACTTACATGTATCTGTTGCTATCTGTTTCATGCACTCGGTTATAGCAACCCATTTTGTTTTGGCTCCGGCTTCGCTCCACTCACCAAATACAAGCACGGCATTCGTGAATTGAAATTTTTTTTATCGTTCCCAATTTTCATCATCTCATTCGGTCGTTTTTCTGGTACTCAATGATATTATATTATTGTTTACTCATCATTGTTAGTACTAATTTACCTTTACGTATCTGTCCTGGTTTGCTAGCTATTTTCATGTTAGTTTAATTATCCATTCTCTAAAGCTGTTGTGCTCGCATTTCCCGAATTGGTTTGTGTACATTCGTGGCGTGTTTGATTTCCCTCGTTCCAACATGGATCGATCAAGATATGTTGGAGATACCTGAAGTTTGCTTCATTCAATGAGTATCATGTTTAGTTTCAGAGACGTTGATCTTCACCATGATTCTGACTATCGTTTATAACCTTAGGTTCATCTACGGACAAAGAATTTTTCCTGTTATGTCGTCACTAGCAACTTTGGGTCAAGAGGATGGTGCACCATTTAAATTAAAATCGGTGTCTGCTCTGTCTTCTGATATATTGATTTGATAGATCAAGATCCTACTGATTTTTATATGGGTTCGGGGCCTCAGTGTTTATTCATGTTTTCTATTACCCCGTGTTGTATATGCTTGAACTCATTTGTTTCTCACCTGAGTTTTCATATGTTTACCGAGGTACATACAAAAATTAATGAGACTTGGGCTGCACATGTTCACTTGGAGCTAGATGGAGGATCAAATTTATGGATACATTTTCGGGTGTGATACTTCCCCACTGGGCATCACGATGGTGCTAACATTGTTGGTTCAGATTTGAGCTGAGATTGTCTTCGGGTAACACATGTCTAACACGGGACTATGAGCATTTGACTGGGACTTCTTTTTCTAATATTTGATTGAGTGATAAACCGGGGGCAGGCCACCCCGTAGGTTGGTTTCCTATCACCTACCTCTCTCCTTGATCATGACCGACAACTTGTCTACATTTCTAGCATTGTTGTTTGCTGTTTGCTCCTTGCGCATAGATTCATTTTCGAAATTGATTCAAAAAGCATGATTCTAATCTAGTCTTCACTTGAAACCAACTCATTTAATTGCAAAGTCTTGCTTTGTTATGCTATTCTCGTTGTCTTAACATCATCTTCAATTTTTTATAGCGGTTCTGTTTTGCCTCTGTTATGCTTTTGTCGCTTTTGCTCCATTGTATATGCTCCATTGTACACGTGTTATCTCGCTTCTATGCCCTTCTCGCAACCATGCAATTGATTGATTCGTTAATCCTGACCTCTATCTAAGCCCTAGTTATTTACCCTATAGAACCTTTTTACTGACAGAAAAGTTTTGGATGTATTATCGCTCCACACCTAACGGGTCTCCCATTCGTTTCATGGGGCAATAATCTCCTATAACTTCAGAAAATACCTTAACCACCATTATATGTATATAAGAACAAAAACTTCAAAAAACAAGCGCTTAAGGCCATTTTAGGAGGGCTTAGGATGCGAAACCACCCCATGCCTGGCGGGTCTCACATTCGTTTTATGTGGGTGGAATCCCCTTTTGCCTTCAACACACCCATATTCAAGAGTTAATAAACCAATAAATCAATCTCTTTCACTTGTTAATATCTCACAAATCAGCCAAAACCAATAAGGCCCACCTTTGGCTCGTTTCTAAAAATCTCATTCAAGCCATTTCAAATCAAAAGACCAAAGCCCAACCAAAGCCCAACCAAGGCCCAATTAAGCCCAAAAGCCCAACCAAGGCCCAATGAGGCCCAAATTCCAAACCAAGGCCCAAAAGCCCAACCAAGGCCCAATTAAGCCCAAAAGTCCAACGAAGACCCATTTCAACCCAATTTCCAACTAAACCCCACACCGGCCCGATTTGGCCCATGTGCCCAATGCTGACCCGGCATGACTTTGACTCAAGTCCAAACTTTGACCAATCCAAACCTTGACCAACCTGAACTTTGACCTTGACTCAATTTTGACTCGGTCTAACTTTAACCAACCTAACTTTGACCCGGTCTAACTTTGACCCTGCCCGTTTTCCAACCCCTACCCAAATTCAATTCAAACCCAATTCATTCAAACCCAATTCATTCAGTCCAAATTCAATTCAACTCTAATTCAATTTCACTCCAAATTCCAATTCAAGTCCAATCCAAATTCAATTCATTTTCAATTTCAATAAATCCAATTTCCAAATCCAACTTTAATTCAATTCCAATTCAACTTCAATCAAATTTCAATTCAATCAAACTCCAATTCAATCTCAATTCAATTCAATTCTTAATTCAATTTGGTCCAATCTCAATTTCAATCCAATTCAATTCAAAATTCATTTCATTCCCAAATTCATTTCAAAGCTTCATTCAATCCCAAATTCAATTCAAAACTTCATTCAATCCCAAATTCAATTCAAAACTTCATTCAATTCCAACTCAATAAGAAAATTCATTCACTTCGAAACTTCATTTCAAATTCCCAATTCAATTCAAAAATTCATTTCAATCCCAAATAATTCCAAACCTCATAAACTTCAAAGTCTCAAATACCCCAAACTCCAAATATCTCATGGACTCGAATCATCCCTCAAAATCCAATTAACCCCACACATTTGAATGTCCCACAGACCCGAGCGTCTCACAGACTTTGTTATCCCAATGATTCGAATGTCTCACAGACCCGAGCATCTCACAGACCCGAGCGTCACACAGATCTGAGCATCTCACAGACTTCGACATCTCAAGGTTTCAAGTGTCTCATAGACTCGTGTGTCTCACAGACTTCGATATCTCACTCTTTTTATCATCTGAATATTCTAAATGTCTCATAGACCCGAGTGTCTCACAGACTAGCATCCTAAACCTGAAACTTCTTGAAACTCTGAACCCTTTTAAATCTCAAACACTACAAATATCTTCAAGCTCCACAAACACCAAAACTTTCAAACCCAAAATCATGAACTACGTAAGGTCTGGTCTCAACAGGAAGTTGAGTACGTAGGCAGCCCATCCAGGGTGCGACCCATTCCAAACAAAAAAACCCTTTTCCCCTACTGAGGTGGCTCTCATATCTCTCAAAACATTCAAACCTTCTTCGGTTCCCACAAGCTTCAAACCATCAGACTCCAAGTCTTGTCCATTCACTCAACCTCAGACTTTTCCCAAATCTTCATTCTATACTCATCCGAATTCACCAGTTCTTCCTCTTGGCGTTAGCTTGGCAGAAAAGCTCGCCTCATCCACTCCCTTTCTCTCTTCCTGTCCTAATCCTATCCTTTGACTTTAATTGAATCTCTCTAAAAAGGTTTTGAAAGAGGGCAATCCCGACAATTGATGACCGAGTTTTCCTCGGGCACCAATCCGAAGTCGTGGTCGTTGCCACTTCTAAGGGGTGTAACCCAGTACGAACCCACACAGAATCTCTAGTATGATCAGATAAGTCCTATCCATAGGCAACAAATCATCAGAGTCAATTAACGGTTCTTAGAACCCGATCTTCCTTCCTAGTTATCATAGGTCAAACTAGGTGGCGACTCTAGTCAACTCCGCCTAATAGAGGCATTAGTCCACGTGGAGCCCATTGAGAGCGGGTGTAGCATTCACTAACACTCCCCTTATGCTTTCTGGGAAAGACGGACGATTTAGTAGGTATTTGGGGGATGCCAAGAATAACGGGTTTTCACCCTCCACAGAATGGCATTTTCTACGACCTAGGCTTCTCAGTCAGATCATATTTAGATAGACCCCCTCATACCAAAAAATCACCCTCCACAAGAGGTAATTATGATTGTTCTGGATGATCTTTAGTCTAATCTGGTGTTGTTATAATCTAGGATAAATGGTGTCTTAAAGAGTTTTGGTTAATCACCAGATTTGTGGGAGGAATTCTAGAGCATTAATCAAGTATTTTAGGTGCTTAACTAACCTAGAACCTATCTGATTATTATGGCCGAGTAACATAGGTGAAAGTATAGAATTTGTTTAAGATGTTCAGTGTGATTACTAGAAGAGCTAATCTGGTGAATTAGATGTCTAGTACAACCGGTTTCAGTCGGAAGTTAATTAGTGTAAACTAGATGTGTCCTAGGGCTAAAAACATGATTGTTGATTGTTCTGGTCATTAGTAACCTATTATGGAAGAATTGGGTATAAACTATTAAAGAGATGTATAACATGATTTTTATGATGAAGATGATAGTTTAAACTAAGCTAAGACTTAAGGTCTTAAAGTCTAATATGTTAGGAACTTATATGTACTGTCTTAGAAGGTTGTTTATGGTTGGATTAACTCCTAAGCTAATCTGGTTAATATTGTGTTGTTATGACCGAAAATGTTAGGAACCAGTTATGGTTTGATTCAGGTTGTAATCTATACTTAAATTATGTCTTAAGCTAATCTAGATGAGATAGTTAATAATAAAACTGAAATGGATATGATTTGTTTGTTTGATCAAGACTTGTTCTTAAGGTATGATGTAACACCCCTCTCGATAAACACGTAATAATCCCTCACGTAACAATAAATAAAACGTCTTACAGCGGAAGAATAAATAACAACATCAATACTCACTCGGGTGTCACCTGCCATTACTCGCCCATGCGAGTAACGAAGCAGAACTATATCCAACAATCAACGTAAACAACACTACTAAACCGCTGTGATAACGAGATAAATCCTATACATCATACTAAGTCCATAATCATAACCGTCGACAAGTTAGCGTCTACCCAATCCCAAATATATATACAACCGTACCATAATACATTCCATAGTCTAACATTGTTATACAAATAAACTCCATGTGCGGTAATTAAAATAATCCCTAACTACCCGGTTCTCACACTTCGGCTTTAATGACGATCATCAACCTGCACAATGTGTGTAGTCTCAGCGATAAACGCTGAGTATGCCGGGCCTGGACCCTATTGGTCACTTAGTCATTTAAACCATCTTATCATTAGATTGGTTTCATGCTTTACCATTTTACAGATATAATCAATATTGTAACAAACATGCATAAATACATAACCATCCATCCAATCCAAACATTCATTACATATCACAAACAACAGTTGTATAAACGAATGTATCAAATTATAGTACTGTATAATCGCCATAGCGAACGTCTTCCTTAATTAATTTAATTTGGCCTTCAAGGCCCCATCCATCCAAACCATGTTTAATTAATTACCAGTTGGGCGTCATGTTGGGACAACCCGATAACCTTACCAATGGACAGTAGTCCTCCCGTACACACAAAGGTGCTCATTTCTGCAGAGGTCCGGAGGCCCTTGACTATTCACTTTGCCTCGTAAGGCGTCCATTTAAAGGCCGCAGCCATGTACCAACAGTAGGTACCACCTGACCCACGATCCAATTAGGGCTCAGTGGGTAATTTCCTAGAGCGGAACCCGATCGGGTACCCCTCAGTGATCACAAATGCGTAACCCGGTAGTTCGTAAACTACTAGGATTCCTCCCCTCATCTCATACCAATTCTCTCATATGATTAAGATAAACTCTTAGTTTTATGAAGAATACAATTATTAATTAGTTGCCCAATGGGTCTCACGCATACCTAGAAGTAATCTAGGTTATATTCATGTTCGAGATCCATGCTCTAGAGACCGACAATGTCGTGTCTCGTACCTAAGTGTTTTACTTAGGTTACCATATACTTAATATTAATACTAAGGGTATTATATTAAGTAACCGTCATGTCATCACATTAAACGTATATGTATGTTTATATAAGTCGATCTATAGTCGACGTAGTGTTAGTCCCGTAGGACGCTCGTGCATAAATAAATAATGCAGTAACACATAATCAAATACACGTATCCACACACATAGCACACACATTATATCAACCAAATCCAAGCCCAAGGAATTCCTCAGGACAACCCGGATCAAATCCCTTTACATACCGTAAACCTCAGATCTAGGATGCACAGTGTAGTCCACTAAGCTCGTCAAGCGCCTTTGTCTGAAGTACAATCTAAACTGTAATAAAACTATAAGTCAGTCTCCATGACTAACTAGATCCGGTATTTCTGAATAACAGGTAACCCCGACAGTTCATCCCCGGATTTCAACAGTTAATTGTTACGGGTTCCTCTAAACCAGTCGGCTTTGTTACTTAGACTCGTAGGTCGTGATATTACGACTGTTGAGTTTAATTCATTATATTTCTCTAATCTTGTCCATTATTGAACTTAGGCATATAACCTATAGTCGCATGCATACATGCATGATTTATTATATGGTATTATTTTCCCACCATCCATTACAATACATTGTATTATAATCCATTTATCTTTTAGTAAACTATATTTGAATTCAAAAACTTATAACTTACAGTTCATAACTATTTTCATATAATAACCTCCACCATTATATTATATGGTTTCCAACCATAATATATATCCATCCTTATATACATTATTCTCGCATATGTATATATTTACCAATATAGGTAAGTTTCATGAGTTGTAAAACTCTTATATTATATGTTACATTTTCTTATCATCTTATATAAGATGATCATTGTAACACCCTGGATTTTACCTCAAAAAGATAGCTAATGTAAATACAAATCTAACGGCGCAAACGGCATTATAAACGGACCTCAAACGAGTCCTAGAAGGGCAAAACAAAGTTGGTCCGAGCTTGTGTCCGGACATGGGAAGTTCGGACACAAGTCGAGAGTTGAGAAGTCTAAAATCAAAGGCGTCCGAACTTGTGTCCGGACTTTGAAGTTCGGACACAAGTCGAGTTTTCAAAGTCCGAAAATCCTTATGCGGTGTGTCCGAACATTGGTCCGAGCTTACAAGTTCGGACCTAAGTCGAGACTTGTAAGTCGACCTCGTCCTCGCATGCTGTCCGAACTTGAATGTTCGGACAGAAGTTCGGACACGACAAAACAGAGAAAACCTCTTAAACTCTCGGGGCCTGTCCGAACATGGATGTCCGGACGGACGTTCGGACAGGTCCCTGTATGCGTTTAAAACAGTAAAACAGAGACCAAAAAGCAAACCAAAATTCATACCAAACCTTAATAGGATCAACTTCAAGCAAAACGTGCTTTTAAGCAACACTTATACCATAGAAAACAACGGAAGTCTTCCTTGTAATCCAAGGTGCTACCGCCACATCCAAACCCTTGGATGCTCAGGCTATTAAACCACAAAACATTCCAAAACATCAACTTGACATGGTGAAACCAAATATGCGGAAGCTTAATCTGAATTTAACAACAAAACATTATTAAGGAACTTAAAACGTTGAGCTCCAGAAACTCATAAAACAACTAAAGTCTTAAAGCAGTCTCAATTCTCCTAACACTAAGTCGTAGCGCATTCCCCATTTCCCCAAGTCAGCAATTTGTACCTGCGATCTAGAAAACAACAATAAAATCACGAAGGGATCGCGCAAATCAGTGAAACTGAGTAAATTCCATCTCATCACGTAAAATACATTTTAGAAATCCCTTTGAATTTAGATAAACGAAACACTCGAGTTTGCAATCCAGTAAACCATTTCCACACTCCAATGTTCAACAATCAGTAAAACCATTTGGGGAGCCTTCAACTGGAGTATCCACAAAACAACCAAGCAGTCACAACGGACCGAAATATCAAATACCCTCACCCTAAGTCCTTAAGTGTGCACACCCCCTATGAATCATCAGTTCATAGAGTAGATCATAGAGCTTAACTGCAGTCATTGTATGCAGCGCAAATATATATATAATTCAGTGTAACCAATTCATGCTCACGGTGCAGAGAACCAACATGGTGAGTCAGGGAGCACCACGAACCCCAAAATAAACAGAAACCAGTGAAGAACTCCCAAATCAAAACCATTAACAATTTCCAGAACACCACCCAATTGCACCACGTAAAGAAAGCACAACCTTCAACAAGGTTTTCCAAAATACAGTTTGGTGACAGAAAACAATCCACATCGAAATCCAATAATGAACACAGAATTTACCTGATCGTTCTCTCGACTCAGGAAGACACCCAACAGATTCACCAATGACGTTTGTCGTCGACACCAACGTCTAGGTTAGAACAGTTCACAATCAGAAAACAACGAACACAATCGAACAAACTAACACACTAACTATGCTACTACTTTACCCGTTATACTCTAGTTGGCACAGGGAAGAATTCTGATCAAAACACCAGCAGGACGTGAATTGAGAGTTGGGAAGAAGAAGTAGTGGCGGCGTGAAGAAGATGAAGAACGATCAATAAGATCGTTGTTTAAATAAGTAAACCAGAGAACTAGGGATTATTAATATAGATTAAATGAATTACGTTTTGTAAAGAAGTAGAGAAATTAATTAAGTAATGTAAACAACTTAAAAAGAGAATTCAATAATTAATATAGTAACTACTTTATAAATATATTGACGTTGAGAAATATCGGGAGAAGAAAACAAATCAACCTATAGGAAATAAAGATATAATCTTTTAATTCGAAATAGAATGAAAAGAGATTTATTTGACTGTTGTAGAAGATAAGGATGAGGAGTAAAATATCTTAGAAGTTACTCAGTAACATTTACTAGCAAGGAAGTAAACCAAAATAAATCAATAACAGTAAATAGTTTAAGGACTCAACGGGCGAAAAACAATTACGTTTAAAAGATGAATCACAAGCTAATAATATAATTACTGGGAGAAGAATAAGGAGAGTCAATAAACAATATATATTAAATAGCCAATTTGAAATCAGACTCTAGATACTTAAAATTAATAAGCTGGAAGGAAGATTCCAGATTGATATTTTGGGATTTAAATCACCTAACGAATTTAAGAAAGAAATTTAGGAATATGGCTAAAGTTAACCTAAACAAAACGTTACGAATAAATTGTAAACTTTTTAAGGAGAAGGTAGATTTAGAAATAAACATCGTTAAATTTCCTGGGCCACCTTAATACTAGCCTCGGACCTATCATTCATATTATACACTGTGTTATTCTTAACTTGGAAATTCCCGGGTATTTCATCTCATCCCCCTTAGAAGAAAGCTTCACCCCCGAAGCTAAAACTTACCCCTATGGCGAAAACAGCAGAACTAGGTACTGACTTGAGTGGTTACCTGATCGAAAAGCTGTAGGTACTTTTTCCTCATCTCCTCTTTTACTTCCCACGTAGCCTCCTCAGTCCCATGATTGGACCATAGAACCTTGACCATGCGGGTCGACTTCGATCGGGTCTCCCTGGTCTTGGTGTCCATTACTCTAATGGGGTACTCCTTGTAAGATAGATTCTGCTCTAGTTCCAGAACCTCCGGCTGCAGCACATGCGACGGGTCGGGAATGTACCTCTTCAATTGGGACACGTGGAACACATTGTGAACTTTCTCCAGTTCGCAAGGAAGTGCCAAGCGATAGGCGACCTCCCCAATCCTCTCCAAAATCTCATAGGGTCCCACGTACTTGGGACTAAGCTTCCCTTTCTTCCCGAATCTGGTTACCCCGCGTACAGGAGATACCTTCAGAAAAACTCTGTCTCCCACCTCGAACTCAATCGGTCTACGCTTGAGATCAGCATAGGACTTCTGCCTGTCCAGAGCTGCCTTCATCCAACTCTGAATCACCCGGACCTGCTCCATAGTTTCCTCTATCAGCTGTGGTCCTAGCACCACTGTCTCGCTGATGTCACTCCAACATAGTGGGGTCCTGCACTTCCTCCCATATATGGCCTCGTAAGGAGCCATCTTGATACTGGCGTGATAGCTGTTGTTGTATGAGAACTACACCAAATGCAACATATCAGCCCATGAACTCTGAAAATCCATCACACATGCTTGAAGCATGTCCTCTAAGGTCTGAATGGTCCTCTCAGTCTGACCATCAGTAGCAGGGTGAAAAGCGGTACTCAAATTCATCTTAGTGCCCATCGCCTTCTGAAATTGTTGCCAAAAGTGAGCTAAAAATCTCGAGTCTCGGTCTAAAATGATAGTCTCAGGCACCCCATGATATCTCACTACATTCTTGATGTAGGCGTCCACTAGTTGACTTATAGACCACGTATTCTTCATGGGTATGAACCGTGCAGACTTAGTAAGTCGGTCCACAATTACCCAGATTTGATCAACTCCTCCTCTCGCCGGTGGTAAGCCCATCCCAAAGTCCATGGAAACAGAGTCCCACTTCCACTTCGGAACATCCAGCGGCTGAAGCAAACCTCCCATCCTCTTCTGTTCGAATTTGACCTTCTAACAGGTAAGGCACCTCGATACAAACTCTGCCACCTCCCGCTTCATCTTAGGCCACCATAACATCTTCTTCAAATCCTTATACAATTTGTCACCACCAGGATGAACCGAATAGGGAGTATTATGGGCTTCCCTCATCAGTCTCTCCTTTACTTTGGCACACCCTTGAGGCACACACCACTGGCCTCTGAATCTCATACTGCCGTCATTGTGGATCTCGAACCCCTCAGCTTTCCCTTCCTTCATCTTCTACTTGATACGCTCCAACTTCACGTCCCCATGCTGTCCTTTGAGGATCTCCCCATAGATGTCGGAAGAGACACTCATGTGGTACAACTTCACTTCATGCTCCACTCCTCCAGATTCCATTACCTCCAGATTCAACCTCTGAAACTCACGGGCTAACTCATCAGGAAGAACCCACATTGCATTCACTGAGTGGCTCCTCTTTCTGCTCAGGGCATCTACTACTAGATTGGACTTCCCCTCGTGGTGCTGAATTTCTAGGTCATAGTCTTTGGTCAATTCTAACCACCTCCTCTGCCTCATATTGAGCTCCTTTTGCGTGAAGATGTACTTGAGGCTTTTGTGGTCGGTGTAGATCTTGCAGGAAACACCGTACAGGTAGTGTCTCCAAATCTTAAGGGCGAACACCACTGCTGCCAGCTCCAGATCGTACGTTGGGTATCGGGTCTCGTACTTCTTCAGCTGCCTCGATGCATACGCAATCACTTTTCCTTTCTGCATCAGCACACCCTAGGCCATACTTGGAGGCGTCACTGAACACTTCGAAGCCCTCAGTCCCTGAAGGCAGGGTTAACATTGGGGCCGTGGTACCTTCCCTTCAGTTCCTGAAATGCTGCTTCACATTCGTCACTCCACTGAAACTTGACCACCTTCTTCATCAGGTTGGTGAGTGGTCTGGCAATCTTTGAGAAGTCTTTCACGAATCTTCTGTAGTATCCTGCCAAACCCAGGAAACTACACACCTCAGTCAGGTTGCTCGGTCTCGGCCACTCCTACACCGCTTGTATCTTGGCTGGGTCCACTGCTATCCCCTCCTTTGTAACAATGTGGCCCAAGAACGCCACTCGATCCAGCCAAAAGTCACACTTGGACAATTTGGCATACAACTGTTGTTCCCTCAGAATCTGCAGAACCAATCTCAAGTGCTCCTCATGCTCTTCCTCATCCTTGGAGTAGATAAGGATATCGTCTATGAATACCACCACAAACCGGTCTAGACAGGGATTGAAGATCCGGTTCATGAGGTCCATGAAAACGGCTGGTGTGTTCGTCAATCCAAAGGGCATCACCAGGAACTCGAAGTGCCCATATCTGGTCCTGAAAGCAGTCTTCGGGATGTCTCTCTCTGCGACGCGTAGCTGGTGGTATCCCGATCTCAAATCTATTTTGGAGAAGACTCCTGCACCCTGCAGTTGGTCAAAGAGGTCATCAATTCGGGGTAATGGGTACCGGTTCTTCACTGTAATCTGGTTCAACTCCCGGTAATCTATGCACAGCCTCATACTCCCGTCCTTCTTCTTCACAAACAAGACAGGAGCTCCCCACGGCGACACACTCGGCCGGATATACCCCTTCTCCAAGAGGTCCTCTAACTGAACCTTCAATTCTTTCAGCTCTGACGGCGTCATACGGTAGCTTTGGAGATAGGCGCTGCTCCTGGCACTAGATCGACGCTGAACTCTACCTCCCTGTCTGGCGGCATGCCTGGGATCTCCTTAGGGAAAACGTTTGGAAAATCATTCACCACCCGGATCTCTTCTAATTTGCTTGGCTTCCGGCTCAGGTCCTGGACATGGCAAAGGTACGCCTGCTGTCCCTTCCTCACCTGGGAGAGGATCGACATAGCTGAGACGATCTTCACCCCGGGCTTCTTCTCTTCGTTTCGGTAGGACACCCTCTGCCCTGACGGTCCCCTTAGGACAATCTTCTGCTCTCCACAATCAATTTTCCCCTTATATTTACTCAGCCAGTCCTACAAGCTTTAGCTCAGGCGATCTCCTGATTATGACGTTGAGGAATAAAAATCTCTATTTCTATAACCTCTTTCGAGCTCATACCACAAGTTTTACCAATCTATACCATATACTCTACCTAGTATACAGTTCAGCTATCATGTATATATATATATATGTAGTAACAACCAAGTAAACAATTTGTGTACTTAGTGTACACAGATAGATAAGATTAACAAGGGATTCCATTGGTTAGTATAACCTTCCAAACATCACACCTATCAGCCAAAATGGCTTCACAATCTCACACACAATACAATATATTATAGATTCCCCAATCGGCTTATCCCCATATTTTAATCCAATTTAAATCACATTTGATCTTATTTTGAAAACAAAGCTCTGATACCACCTTGTAACACCCTGGATTTTACCTCAAAAGATAGCTAATGTAAATACAAATCTAACGGCGTAAACGGCATTAAAAACGGGCCTCAAACGAGTCCTAGAAGGGCAAAACAAAGTTGGTCCGAGCTTGTGTCCGGACATGGGAAGTTCGGACACAAGTCGAGAGTTGAGAAGTCTAAAATCAAAGGCGTCCGAACTTGTGTCCGGACTTTGAAGTTCGGACACAAGTCGAGTTTCAAAGTCTGAAAATCCTTACGCGGTGTGTCCGAACATTGGTCCAAGCTTACAAGTTCGGACCTAAGTCGAGACTTGTAAGTCGACCTCGTCCTCGCATGCTGTCCGAACTTGAATGTTCGGACAGAAGTTCGGACACGACAAAACAGAGAAAACCTCTTAAACTCTCGGGGCCTGTCCGAACATGGATGTCCGGACGGACGTTCGGACAGGTCCCTGTATGCGTTTAAAACAGTAAAACAGAGACCAAAAAGCAAACCAAAATTCATACCAAACCTTAATAGGATCAACTTCAAGCAAAACGTGCTTTTAGGCAACACTTATACCATAGAAAACAACGGAAGTCTTCCTTGTAATCCAAGGTGCTACCGCCACATCCAAACCCTTGGATGCTCAGGCTATTAAACCACAAAACATTCCAAAACATCAACTTAACATGGTGAAACCAAATATGCGGAAGCTTAATCTGAATTTAACAACAAAACATTATTAAGGAACTTAAAACGTTGAGCTCCAGAAACTCATAAAACAACTAAAGTCTTAAAAGCAGTCTCAATTCTCCTGACACTAAGTCGTAGCGCATTCCCCATTTCCCCAAGTCAGCAATTTGTACCTGCGATCTAGAAAACAACAATAAAATCACGAAGGGATCGCGCAAATCAGTGAAACTGAGTAAATTCCATCTCATCACGTAAAATACATTTTAGAAATCCCTTTGAATTTAGATAAACGAAACACTCGAGTTTGCAATCCAGTAAACCATTTCCACACTCCAATGTTCAACAATCAGTAAAACCATTCGGGGAGCCTTCAACTGGAGTATCCACAAAACAACCAAGCAGTCACAACGGACCGAAATATCAAATACCCTCACCCTAAGTCCTTAAGTGTGCACACCCCCTATGAATCATCAGTCATAGAGTAGATCATAGAGCTTAACTGCAGTCATTGTATGCAGCGCAAATATATATAATTCAGTGTAACCAATTCATGCTCACGGTGCAGAGAACCAACATGGTGAGTCAGGGAGCACCACGAACCCCAAAATAAACAGAAACCAGTGAAGAACTCCCAAATCAAAACCATTAACAATTTCCAGAACACCACCCAATTGCACCACGTAAAGAAAGCACAACCTTCAACAAGGTTTTCCAAAATACAGTTTGGTGACAGAAAACAATCCACATCGAAATCCAATAATGAACACAGAATTTACCTGATCGTTCTCTCGACTCAGGAAGACACCCAACAGATTCACCAATGACGTTTGTCGTCGACACCAACGTCTAGGTTAGAACAGTTCACAATCAGAAAACAACGAACACAATCGAACAAACTAACACACTAACTATGCTACTACTTTACCCGTTATACTCTAGTTGGCACCAGGGAAGAATTCTGATCAAAACACCAGCAGGACGTGAATTGAGAGTTGGGAAGAAGAAGTAGTGGCGGCGTGAAGAAGATGAAGAACGATCAATAAGATCGTTGTTTAAATAAGTAAACCAGAGAATTAGGGATTATTAATATAGATTAAATGAATTACGTTTTGTAAAGAAGCAGAGAAATTAATTAAGTAATGTAAACAACTTAAAAAGAGAATTCAATAATTAATATAGTAACTACTTTATAAATATATTGACGTTGAGAAATATCGGGAGAAGAAAACAAATCAACCTATAGGAAATAAAGATATAATCTTTTAATTCGAAATAGAATGAAAAGAGATTTATTTGACTGTTGTAGAAGATAAGGATGAGGAGTAAAATATCTTAGAAGTTACTCAGTAACATTTACTAGCAAGGAAGTAAACCAAAAATAAATCAATAACAGTAAATAGTTTAAGGACTCAACGGGCGAAAAACAATTACGTTTAAAAGATGAATCACAAGCTAATAATATAATTACTGGGAGAAGAATAAGGAGAGTCAATAAACAATATATATTAAATAGCCAATTTGAAATCAGACTCTAGATACTTAAAATTAATAAGCTGGAAGGAAGATTCCAGATTGATATTTTGGGATTTAAATCACCTAACGAATTTAAGAAAGAAATTTTAGGGATATGGCTAAAGTTAACCAAAGCAAAACGTTACGAATAAATTGTAAACTTTTTAAGGAGAAGGTAGATTTAGAAATAAACATCGTTAAATTCCCTGGGCCACCTTAATACTAGTCTCGGACCTATCATTCATATTATACACTGTGTTATTCTTAACTTGGAAATTCCCGGGTATTTCATCTCATCCCCCTTAGAAGAAAGCTTCGCCCTCGAAGCTAAAACTCTCCCCTATGGAAAAACAGCAGAACTAGGTACTGACTTGAGTGGTTACCTGATCGAAAAGTTGTTGGTACTTTTTCCTCATCTCCTCTTTTACTTCCCACGTAGCCTCCTCAGTCCCATGATTGGACCATAGAACCTTGACCATGCGGGTCGACTTCGATCGGGTCTCCCTGGTCTTGGTGTCCATTACTCTAATGGGGTACTCCTTGTAAGATAGATTCTGCTCTAGTTCCAGAACCTCCGGCTGCAGCACATGCGACGGGTCGGGAATGTACCTCTTCAATTGGGACACGTGGAACACATTGTGAACTTTCTCCAGTTCGCAAGGAAGTGCCAAGCGATAGGCGACCTCCCCAATCCTCTCCAAAATCTCATAGGGTCCCACGTACTTGGGACTAAGCTTCCCTTTCTTCCCGAATCTGGTTACCCCGCGTACAGGAGATACCTTCAGAAAAACTCTGTCTCCCACCTCGAACTCAATCGGTCTACGCTTGAGATCAGCATAGGACTTCTGCCTGTCCTGAGCTGCCTTCATCCAACTCTGAATCACCCGGACCTGCTCCATAGTTTCCTCTATCAGTTGTGGTCCTAGCACCACTGTCTCGCTGATGTCACTCCAACATAGTGGGGTCCTGCACTTCCTCCCATATATGGCCTCGTAAGGAGCCATCTTGATACTGGCGTGATAGCTGTTGTTGTATGAGAACTCCACCAAATGCAACATATCAGCCCATGAACTCTGAAAATCCATCACACATGCTTGAAGCATGTCCTCTAAGGTCTGAATGGTCCTCTCAGTCTGACCATCAGTAGCAGGGTGAAAAGCGGTACTCAAATTCAGCTTAGTGCCCATCGCCTTCTGAAATTGTTGCCAAAAGTGAGCTAGAAATCTCGAGTCTCGGTCTAAAATGATAGTCTCAGGCACCCCATGATATCTCACTACATTCTTGATGTAGGCGTCCACTAGTTGACTTATAGACCACGTCTTCTTCATGGGTATGAACCGTGCAGACTTAGTAAGTCGGTCCACAATTACCCAGATCTGATCAACTCCTCCTCTCGCCGGTGGTAAGCCCATCACAAAGTCCATGGAAACGGAGTCCCACTTCCACTTCGGAACATCCAGCGGCTGAAGCAAACCTCCCATCCTCTTCTGTTCGAATTTGACCTTCTAACAGGTAAGGCACCTCGATACAAACTCTGCCACCTCCCACTTCATCTTAGGCCACCATAACATCTTCTTCAAATCCTTATACAATTTGTCACCACCAGGATGAACCGAATAGGGAGTATTATGGGCTTCCCTCATCAGTCTCTCCTTTACTTTGGCACACCCTTGAGGCACACACCACCGGCCTCTGAATCTCATACTGCCGTCATTGTGGATCTCGAGCCCCTCAGCTTTCCCTTCCTTCATCTTCTACTTGATACGCTCCAGCTTCACGTCCCCATGCTGTCCTTTGAGGATCTCCCCATAGATGTCGGAAGAGACACTCATGTGGTACAACTTCACATCATGCTCCACTCCTCCAGATTCCATTACCTCCAGATTCAACCTCTGAAACTCACGGGCTAACTCATCAGGAAGAACCCACATTGCATTCACTGAGTGGCTCCTCTTTCTGCTCAGGGCATCTACTACTAGATTGGACTTCCCCTCGTGGTACTGAATTTCTAGGTCATAGTCTTTGATCAATTCTAACCACCTCCTCTGCCTCATATTGAGCTCCTTTCGCGTGAAGATGTACTTGAGGCTTTTGTGGTCGGTGTTGATCTTGCAGGAAACACCGTACAGGTAGTGTCTCCAAATCTTAAGGGCGAACACCACTGCTGCCAGCTCCAGATCGTACGTCGGGTATCGGGTCTCGTACTTCTTCAGCTGCCTCGATGCATACGCAATCACTTTTCCTTTCTGCATCAGCACACACCCCAGGCCATACTTGGAGGCGTCACTGAACACTTCGAAGCCCTCAGTCCCTGAAGGCAGGGTTAACATTGGGGCCGTGGTACCTTCCCTTCAGTTCCTGAAATGCTGCTTCACATTAGTCACTCCACTGAAACTTGACCACCTTCTTCATCAGGTTGGTGAGTGGTCTGGAAATCTTTGAGAAGTCTTTCACGAATCTTCTGTAGTATCCTGCCAAACCCAGGAAACTACACACCTCAGTCAGGTTGCTCGGTCTCGGCCAACTCCTACACCGCTTATCTTGGCTGGGTCCACTGCTATCCCCTCCTTTGTACAATGTGGCCCAAGAACGCCACTCGATCCAGCCAAAAGTCACACTTGGACAATTTGGCATACAACTGTTGTTCCCTCAGAATCTGCAGAACCAATCTCAAGTGCTCCTCATGCTCTTCCTCATCCTTGGAGTAGATAAGGATATCGTCTATGAATACCACCACAAACCGGTCTAGACAGGGATTGAAGATCCGGTTCATGAGGTCCATGAAAACGGCTGGTGTGTTCGTCAATCCAAAGGGCATCACCAGGAACTCGAAGTGCCCATATCTGGTCCTGAAAGTAGTCTTCGGGATGTCTCTCTCTGCGACGCGTAGCTGGTGGTATCCTATCTCAAATCTATTTTGGAGAAGACTCCTGCACCCTGCAGTTGGTCAAAGAGGTCATCAATTCGGGGTAATGGTACCGGTTCTTCACTGTAATCTGGTTCAACTCCCGGTAATCGTCACAGCCTCATACTCCTCCCGTTCCTCTTCTTCACAAACAAGACAGGAGCTCCCCACGGCGACACACTCGGCCGCGATAACCCCTTCTCCAAGAGGTCCTCTAACTGAACCTTCAATCTTTTCAGCTCTGACGGCGTCATACGGTAGCTTTGGAGATAGGCGCTGCTCCTGGCACTAGATTGACGCTGAACTCACCTCCCTGTCTGGCGGCATGCCTGGGATCTCCTTAGGGAAAACGTTTGGAAAAATCATCACCACCCGGATCTCTTCTAATTTGCTTGGCTTCCGGCTCAGGTCCTGGACATGGCAAAAGGTACGCCTGCTGTCCCTTCCTCACCTGGGAGAGGATCGACATAGCTGAGACGATCTTCACCCCGGGCTTCTTCTCTTCGTTTCGGTAGGACACCCTCTGCCCTGACGGGTCCCCTTAGGACAATCTTCTGCTCTCCACAATCAATTTTCGCCTTATATTTACTCAGCCAGTCCTACAAGCTTTTAGCTCAGGCGATCTCCTGATTATGACGTGAGGAATAAAAATCTCTTTTCTATAAACCTCTTTCGAGCTCATACCAAGTTTTACCAATCTATACCATATACTCTACCTAGTATAACAGTTCAGCTATCATGATATATATATTGTATGTAGTAAACAACCATAAACATTTGTGTACTCAGTGTAACAGATAGATAAGATTAACAAGGGATTCCATTGGTTAGTTAACCTTCCAAACATCACACCTATCAGCCAAAATGGCTTCACAATCTCACACACAATACAATATATTATAGATTCCCCAATCGCTTATCCCCATATTTTAATCCAATTTAAATCACATTTGATCTTATTTTGAAAACAAAGCTCTGATACCACCTTGTAACACCCTGGATTTTACCTCAAAAGATAGCTAATGTAAATACAAATCTAACGGCGTAAACGCATTAAAAACGGGCCTCAAACGAGTCCTAGAAGGGCAAAACAAAGTTGGTCCGAGCTTGTGTCCGGACATGGGAAGTTCGGACACAACAGTCGAGAGTTGAGAAGTCTAAAATCAAAGGCGTCCGAACTTGTGTCCGGACTTTGAAGTTTGGACACAAGTCGAGTTTCAAAGTCTGAAAATCCTATGCTGTGTCCGAACATTGGTCCAAGCTTACAAGTTCGGACCTAAGTCGAGACTTGTAAGTCGACCTCGTCCTCGCATGCTGTCCGAACTTGAATGTTCGGACAGAAGTTCGGACACGACAAAACAGAGAAAACCTCTTAAACTCTCGGGGCCTGTCCAAACATGGATGTCCGGACGGACGTTCGGACAGGTCCCGGTATGCGTTTAAAACAGTAAACATAGACCAAAAAGCAAACCAAAATTCATACCAAACCTAATAGGATCAACTTCAAGCAAAACGTGCTTTAGGCAACACTTATACCATAGAAAACAACGGAAGTCTTCCTTGTAATCCAAGGTGCTACCGCCACATCCAAACCCTTGGATGCTCAGCGCTATTGAACCACAAAACATTCCAAAACATCAACTTAACATGGTGAAACCAAATGATGCGGAAGCTTAATCTGAATTTAACAACAAAACATTATTAAGGAACTTAAAACGTTGAGCTCCAGAAACTCATAAAACAACTAAAGTCTTATAAGCAGTCTCAATTCTCCTGACACTAAGTCGTAGCGCATTCCCATTTCCCCAAGTCAGCAATTTGTACCTGTGATCTAGAAAACAACAATAAAAGCACGAAGGGATCACGCAATCAGTGAAACTGAGTAAATTCCATCTCATCAAGTAAAATACATTTTAGAAATCCCTTGAATTTAGATAAACGAACACTCGAGTTTGCAATCCAGTAAACCATTTCCACACTCCAATGTTCAACAATCAGTAAAACCATTCGGGGAGCCTTCAACTGGAGTATCCACAAAACAACAAGCAGTCACAACGGACCGAAATATCAAATACCCTCACCCTAAGTCCTTAAGTGTGCACACCCCCTATGAATCATCAGTCCATAGATAGATCATAGAGCTTAACTGCAGTCATTGTATGCAGTGCAAATATATATATAATTCAGTGTAACCAATTCATGCTCACGGTGTAGAGAACCAACATGGTGAGTCAGGGAGCACCACGAACCCCAAAATAAACAGAAACCAGTGAAGAACTCCCAAATCAAAACCATTAACAATTTCCAGAACACCACCCAATTGCACCACGTAAAGAAAGCACAACCTTCAACAAGGTTTTCCAAAATACAGTTTGGTGACAGAAAACAATCCACATCGAAATCCAATAATGAGCAAAGAATTTACCTGATCGTTCTCTCGACTCAGGAAGACACCCAACAGATTCACCAATGACGTTCGTCGTCGACACCAACGTCTAGGTTAGAACAGTTCACAATCAGAAAACAACGAACACAATCGAACAAACTAACAGACTAACTATGCTACTACTTTACCTGTTATACTCTAGTTGGCACCAGCGAAGAATTCTGATCAAAACACCAGCAGGACGTGAATTGAGAGTTGGGAAGAAGAAGTAGTGGCGGCGTGAAGAAGATGAAGAACGATCAATAAGATCGTTGTTTAAATAAGTAAATCAGAGAATTAGGGATTAATAATATAGATTAAATGAATTACGTTTTGTAATGAAGTAGAGAAATTAATTAAGTAATGTAAACAACTTAAAAAGAGAATTCAATAATTAATATAGTAACTACTTTATAAATATATTGACGTTGAGAAATATCGGGAGAAGAAAACAAATCAACCCATAGGAAATAAAGATATAATCTTTTAATTCGAAATAGAATGAAAAGAGATTTATTTGATTGTTGTAGAAGATAAGGATGAGGAGTAAAATATCTTAGAAGTTACTCAGTAACATTTACTAGCAAGGAAGTAAACCAGAAATAAATCAATAATAGTAAATAGTTTAAGGACTCAACGGGCGAAAAACAATTACGTTTAAAAGATGAATCACAAGCTAATAATATAATTACTGGGAGAAGAATAAGGAGAGTCAATAAACAATATATATTAAATAGCCAATTTGAAATCAGACACTATATACTTAAAATTAATAAGCTGGAAGGAAGATTCCAGATTGATATTTTGGGATTTAAATCACCTAACGAATTTAAGAAAGAAATTTTAGGGATATGGCTAAAGTTAACCAAAGCAAAACGTTACGAATAAATTGTAAACTTTTTAAGGAGAAGGTAGATTTAGAAATAAACATCGTTAAATTCCCTGGGCCACCTTAATACTAGTCTCGGACCTATCATTCATATTATACACTGTGTTATTCTTAACTTGGAAATTCCCGGGTATTTCAATCATTCCCATTAATTGTATTATATTATACAACTTATATTAAGATCCTTATCCTAATATCATGTAACATTTTATGTTGTATATATACAAGCTCTAAGGTTTATTCAATATATACCTTAGTTTATAAATCTTATTTATTTATAGTTTGTCACATTATTTAATGTCAATATCCTTTCTTACATTAATTCCATCTAACTCCCATTAATACCATATAATTGTTATAACATTTATAACACTGTAGACCATAGTCTAAAATTCATTTTCCAACCTTAATATATTCGGTACAACACCATACTTCATTTAAATTCCATTTTGGCCACATAACATTATGTAATGTTATACCATATACTAATATCATATAATATGATATCTTTATCTTATATAAATCATAACCTATAGTTTTTAAGAAAAACTATTTTTAATTGCCGCATAGGCACATACTTATACTTTAATTTCATTAACTTCCATGTCTTTATGTTTATTACAATAACACCCCATAATTATACCATGATATATAGACCATATAACATAACATTTTTAACTTAATATAAAGGTATAACCTATAGTTATTTTTATGAAATAACCGAACAGACCATGTCTTGTTCACATTTACTTTCCAGCACCTTTAGCTTTACAAATTTACAATTTGACCCCATATATAGTGTTATGTTATATATATCATATATTATAACATTTTAAACCTTAATATTAATATAACCTATGGTTATATATTCTCCAAATTTCCAAACAGACCTAAATTCTGTTCTAAATTATTTTTCAACCCACCAACTTTCTATAATTACAATTTGACCCAGTTTATTACATATAGTTTTATAATATCATTAAAACTATATATTATACACTTATTTTATTAAATACTCTTATATACTTCCAAAAATCACCAAACTATCCCAAAGGGTTATAAATATTATTCCTAACCCTAAACTCTAGGTTATTACATTTCCACCCCATTTATTTATCCAAAGTGTAAC
The DNA here is from genome assembly GCA_023374045.1 of Limonium bicolor. Lineage (NCBI taxonomy): Eukaryota > Viridiplantae > Streptophyta > Magnoliopsida > Caryophyllales > Plumbaginaceae > Limonium > Limonium bicolor. The sequence goes on from CM041778.1 coordinate 308,084,539, forward strand.
AATGACATAATAACTATATATTATACATATATAGTTTATTTTAATTCCAAATCCAACCCAATAAATTCCTAAAAATTCCTAATATCCCATGGGTGTTGAAAATACCATTTTACGCCCTTAACTTTGGGTAATCACATATATACCTCATATGTTATAAAAATGTTACAATTAAATACATAACCTATTATATAACCATAAATAAAATATTTATCTTATCTAATTTGGTCAAAACCTACCATATGGTCAAGGTTGACCTCCTTAATATTGCCTTGACCATTACTTTCCCTTATTTACGGTTTATACCCATAAATTTCCAGAAATTACCATTTAACCCCAAAACTTTATAAAACCTTATAATTTTTATTTAAAATCCTTTTAACACCTAATTTTCGGCTTTATTATTATATAGCCCCCAAATTTAATTTAATTATGATTTAACCCTTTATACCTTGCGGTAATATATATTTGTTACCTAAAATCTAATTTAAACTTAATGTACATAAATTAAATGGCCTAAAGTACATGGCCTTATTACAAACATTAGCTTATAAAATAAATTACACATAAATGCTCAAAAATGCATTAAACTCTCGGCCTCACCATGTGTTTTCCATAAATTACCAATCTTCCACATAAAGTCTTAATTTGACCTTTATGTTACTTAATTACTTATATAAATTTACTAACTCATTCCTTAACCACCTAAGGTCAAAATATGACCTTATTAGCTATGTTCACTCACGACAATACATATACATAAGCTTAAACATATGTTAATATACCAAAGTTGAGTTTTAAGTGATTTATACCTTGTTTTAGCCAAGGTAAAGCCTTGTTTGGCCACGGCACCTTAGAGAAAAAATTCCCACAGCTTCTTAGATGTGTTATAGCAGCAATATAATGATATGGTTAGGTCCCAAACTTGAACTAACCATAAGAGTAATTTAAGTCATGTAAAACATGAACTTTTACCTTGAAATCTCAAGGTTCTCCCAAGCTGATCTGAGCCTACTTTTCCAAAAGAAAGGAGGCATCAAAAAACTCTTTAAACTCAGCTATATAACAGCCAATGATCTAGGTAGAAGAAAGCTAGGGTTTACCTTGATTAAAATGGCTTAAAATGGAGTTTAAGCTTGAAATCAGCCACCAAATGAAGTGGTTGAAATTTCTACTGATCAAGCATGATAAATGGAAGATTATAAGCCAAGGGAACAACAGAAGTCAACCGGATTTGAAGTAGAAAAGGAATTAAGTGCTTAAAGCACATTTCTACCTTAATTATGTCTTAAGCTTGCTTCCCCGTTGAATATTGAGTTTCAGCCGAGATTGCTCCTTCCCTTTGAACACAAACTCGTGCTAGATGAGTGGATGGAAGTGGTTGGAAGTTAGATCAATGGAAAGAGGAAGAAAAGATGAAGAGAATGACATATAACATGTTTTGAATGTTTACCTTATGCCATGGGAGTTCCTCTTTGAAGTTGGCTGCTTCCTAGCTCTAAAATGAAGGAAGGGAGGGTCTGGTTGCTGGCTGAACTCGTTTGGAATGGGGTAGAAGGAAAGAGAAAGTCAAATTTTGATTATAAGGTAAAGTAAGTTACTTTATGAAATAGTAAATGGTGAGTCATTATATTGGCTAGATATTTGTTTGGAGGTTGCTTAATGAAGAGGAAATCCTCCTTTGCTGTTGAAATTGGGTTGTCAAAGCCAATGGATGAACATTGACCATGGTTTAGATTTAGGAATTTAAATGTTATTTTGGGTACTATTCACCCAAAATCACCCATTTTGATTTTATTTTTAAACTTTGATTTAGAATTTATAATATAGTCTATCATGTCACATTAATTTTTATAAAGAATGTAATCTAGGTCTTAAAGTGACAAAAAGTCAATATCTTAGAGCTCATACACAAAAACGTGTTTTAAGGTGTTTTAGTGCACATTTTGTGTCCCAAGGTGTTCTGAGCTTGGTTTTCTTTTAGAACGGTTTTATTGTGTTCATTTATGAGTTAATATGGTTAGGACAAATTTTAGGTCCTAAGGAGTTCATTTGGGTATGTATTTACCATAAACGGTCAAAGGGTGCAATTCTTGCTTTGTGTTGACCATTGTTGTTCTCAATTGACTTTTAAGGCATGTTTAGGCCTTTATTCATTTGATTAGATGTTTAATCAATGTTTTATTCGTTTTGGGTATTTCAATCTACCCCCCCTTAAAAATACTTCTTCCCGAAGTCACTTTATCAAATAGGTATGTATATATATAACTACCCATTATTCCCATAATGTATATCTATGTGATATATCATTTACACACATCGTATTATGCTTATACAGCACATAGCCATCATTTGTGGTGTTAATTCAAACATATGGATATATGAGATCCATCAGCACCATTATTTCCTATCAATTCTACAAACCCTAACAACCTCCCCGAGGTGTCCACACCACACCATCATTCCACATTCCATATCTAATGATTCATTTCGTATGTAAGCGATACCATATGTAATAAATCTACAAGGTAATATAAATATATATATCACAAGTATCATAAGAAAGGTACTACACACATGGGTGTATACACATCACTCAAACAGGTATCTCATAAGATACATACATACAAGTGCACATCACACACAAACAAATCAACAACGTACAGCCCACGTACCAAACAAAACCAACAAAATATCGTATGCCCCGCATACCACCAATTCCCTATATGCCCCGCATACGAAACAAACAACAAACAAACATTGTATGCCCCGTATACCACAAACTAATGTATGCCCCGCATACGAAAAAACAAAATTTAGTGCACACACGTGCACAGCCAAAAGGCTCTACCCCCCTTAAAAAGGGTTACGCGCCCGTACCCCACAAGTATACAACAGCCGCTCAACAAGGAGCGCTGGATACTTGGCTCTCATAAAGTTCTCCAACTCCCGTGTGGCATCTTCCACCTTTGGAGTGGATTATCCTCATATCAAAGAGACGGGTATGACTCTAGCCCTTCCGGGCTCCACAATACATAAAGGGTGAGGCACTGATCTGTTTATGCTCTCTCCCGGATTCATTCTAATGGGCCCACTCGCTCCGTATTGAGGTGCAGACCCATGAACATAGGCTCAGTTTGTCTCTTTTCATTGTTGTGTATCCTCTCTTTTGGATTACTAGCGTACATGCGTGTGTCTTCTCTCACTGATATTTAGCTTGAGGAGTAATATGACATTGGCTATTGTTAGTACTTAGTGCTCTTTGCACTTGTCTTTTTAATACTGAGACGTACCAGCCTTCATGTCCACGGAGGTAAGGATGGTCATTCGTGTCTCCTGGCGGTTTGGTTCCGGAGTAACACACTGTTGTAGTTCTTTGATACTTACCTAGTGTTGATATCCATTACATCTTCCCGTGTGTCGGGTTGGTATCAACGTTCGTATGGTTCTTCCTGCTTTCAGCCAGGGGAATCCATATGTTGTGCTCGTATTAGAGTTCTGTAGCTTCATCTTCTATTCCACATTATTCCCTGCGAGTTTTACTCGTCTAAGTTCGCCCACATATTTAATATTGATGGCTGTTCCTATTGGTCGCTTATGTGCGCACTACATCCTAGTTGATTCGTCGGTTGTTAATTCTCATAACGTTTATGTTCACATCATCTGGTAGGTTCCTCTGGATTGCAAGAATTTGCTTGATCCTTATGAGGGTTCTACATATTATTCGCCCATGTAATGGGTTTTCATGTTTTTTTCCTTAGTGTTCACGTCTTCGAGAGGTTTCCTCGTCTTCATTGCATACTGTCTGCTACTCTGTGTTGAAGGTTCTTGATTTCTCTAGCCCGTTAGTTTAACTGCGGCTCTTCTCGACCATCTTCGAGGTAATCTGCATTACTGTCCTTGACACGGAGTTGACTACTTCTCGTGTTCCTAACACAACTTGTCTACATACATGGGGTACCGTACTGATGCATTACTACTTACCTGACTAACTTATAAATAAGTCTGTTAGGCCCACATGCTCCTATCGGAGTGCGGTCGTCCCACGTCTCGTTTAGTAAACTGGTAATGTCCGTCACACGGTTATTATGAAGTATTCTATTGTCAATCTCCCTTTTGATGGATATCCTTTTAGTTGTTTATTAGTTCGCATTATCGGTTGGATCCCAGTGATACCATGTCCACATCACTTTGTTACCCTCACTTGAGTTACAAGCCGGCGTTACTCAGCTCAGTGTAAGTAAAATTCGTGCAATATTTAGCGATGTTGGGTTTCCTATCTCGTTCTCCTTGAGTACAACACATATTCTTTTCGTCCTGGTTTAATCATGATCACATCTCATCCATAGTTCATATTTGTTCCCTCATCCGTTTAATTGGATACATTGCAGATTGCATAATAGCTTGAGCAACTTGGCTCTTCACTTCCCAACCATCCTCACTGACGGTGGTGCATCTACAAAGGGTATTCTATTTCGCACAAGGTTATGCTTGTCCATAAGGACTAAACATTCATCACTATTAGTGATTAGCATTAAATGCTGGCATACACTTCTCGTATTCGGCTAATAAGCCACGTCTGAAAATTCTCGAACATTTAAACTGGTGTGGTTTACAATTACAGTGGCTGTATATTTTCTTCAGTTGCAGTGGTTGGACTAACGGTCTTTCCGAGGTTCCACAGATTTCTAATCTTAAGGTTTGTATGAAAAGTTGATATGAAATTTTTGGTATTTAATAGGAGATTAAAATTTAGTGGTAGTTGCAGCACTTGCTGTGGCAAGTGCGCAAGGCAGATGGAAATTTCAGTGGTTTGATTGTCATAGCGCTTGCAATAGCAAGTGCGCCATGCAGGTTGAGATATTGGTTCAACAATTACCGGTCTCGTTGACTCTTTCGTCATTGAGTATGGGACACATGATAGTGTAAGCATTAAAATTTCATTCATATATACATATGATCCGTCAAGGTTTTAAGGTTACTGGTATCGAGTACACATAACTAGTCTCAAAAGCCATACACAAAAAGGTGAGCGGTCACTGACGCACTCCCACACACTCACAACATATTTCTTTCACAATTCAAAGCTAAATACATTTCCAAATAACAAAAGTCTTCCACTAGCGGTCTCTTAGAGTTCAAGGTACTTATGCCCTATCGACTCCCTTCCCTCTCTGGGCTCCAACATCAGTAGATGTCTGGCCCTGCTGACCGCCTCGTGGTACTCCAGATCCTCCAGCTGAGGTCTTCTGAGTATTCTTTGGTGGCCTGTAGTTACAGCCCTCAAGGTTCATCCAACACTCGAACTCCCGGTGGCCCTCTTTCTTGCAGTACCGGCACTCTACTTTGCGGCCATTGCAGTCGACCCCAAGATGATCCTTCCCACAACGCTTGCAATAGAAATGGTGCTGGGGCTTTCCGGTGCCCTTAGGAGGCGTAGATCTCAAAGGCTGGGCATCTATAGCTGGGTCGGTCAACCGAGGGACGAGCTCTTTCCCCTTCGCTCCCTGGTGACCCTGCTGCCCTTTCTTCTGGAAGAATTTCCTGTTTAAGGTTTCAGGTCAGCATTCATAAAGGTGTTTAATATGATAAGTAATTTAGAATGGGATAAGTCCTTACTTTCCCTTCTTTTGGCTATCACCTGGAGATGCTCCTCCACCCTCAGACTCTCCCTCAGGGTTCTTTCTCTTCTTTGCCCCGAGAGTCTCTTCCCGAGTCTGGAGCATTAGCTCCGTCCTCGAGGCAGCATCATAACACTCCTGGAATCTCATTGGTAAGTTCTCACAAAGTTAATCGGTAATGTAGTAAGTAAAGAATTACTGGCATTTATGTTAATACCTGGATGGTAGTATAGAGGGTAGCATCCATCGCCATCTGGATGCGAAACAACAATCCCCCCCAGAACTTCTCGACCTTCACGGTCTCTGAGTAATCAACTCCGGGGATGAAGTCCAGCAGACCAATGAATCGAGCGTAGTACTCATCCACGGTCAGACCTCCCTGGGAGAGTGTCTCGAACTCACGACACTTCTTCTGCTTGAGATGTGTCAGGTAGTACTTCCCCCTTAGCAGCTCAACGAAGGCAGCCCACGTAAAGTCGGGCGTAGCCAGGTGATGGTCCTTGACCAACCTCCACCAAGTGCTGGCTGCATCCTTTAGGTGGAAAGCACAATGACGACCCTCTTGTCGGCAGGTACTTGCAAAGCTTCGTAGGCCTTCTCATGTTCTACTATATAACACTCTAAGGCTACGGGGTCTGGCTCCCCTGAATAAGTAGGTGGTCGGGTCTCGGTAACTGACTTCAGCCAGTTCATCTCCCTGGGCTGTGGCGGGTGGGCTGGTGTTCCTCCAATTTGAGTACCAAGCTGTGCAAGAACGGCAGCAATCGTCTCTGCAACTCCTGGAATCACGGGGTCACCGCCACCACCTCTACCGGCACCACGACCTCTAGCTCCCCCAGACATCTGTTGTACAGAATGTCGCATGATCACTCGGTAATTTACCGTACACAACCAGTGGATATTGACTTGCCTTTAAGGCTAATATATCACGCAATTTGTGTTACTAAACACAATATCTTTTAAGACGAGTTGTCTCGTACCTCACAAACGTTTCCCGTAATTTCACAAGTCCTAAGCTCACTGTCTTAACCTAGTATCTCATCATCAGAGCGGTACTCCGCTCTGATACCACTTTTGTAACACTCCTCTCGATAAACACGTAATAATCCCTCACGTAGCAATAAATAAAACGTCTTACAGCGGAAGAATAAATAACAACATCAATACTCACTCGGGTGTCACCTGCCATTACTCGCCCATGCGAGTAACGAAGCAGAACTATATCCAACAATCAACATAAACAACACTACTAACCGTTGTGATAACGAGATAAATCCTATACATCATACTAAGTCCATAATCATAACCGTCGACAAGTGAGCGTCTACCCAATCCCAAATATATATACAACCGTACCATAATACATTCCATAGTCTAACATTGTTATACAAATAAACTCCATGTGCGGTAATTAAAATAATCCCTAACTACCCAGTTCTCACACTTCGGCTTCAATGACGATCAGCAACCTGCACAATGTGTGTAGTCTCAGCGATAAACGCTGAGTATGCCGGGCCTGGACCCTATTGGTCACTTAGTCAATTAAACCATCTTATTATTAGATTGGTTTCATGCTTTACCATTTTACAAATATAATCAATATTGTAACAAACATGCATAAATACATAACCATCCATCCAATCCAAACATTCATTACATATCACAAACAACAGCTGTATAAACAAATGTATCGAATTATAGTACTGTATAATCGCCGTAGCGAACGTCTTCCTTAATTTATTTAATTTGGACTTCAAGGCCCCATCCATCCAAACCATGTTTAATTAATTACCAGTTGGGCGTCATGTTGGGACAACCCGATAACCATACCAATGGACAGTAGTCCTCCCGAACACATAAAGGTGCTCATTTCACCAGAGGTCCGGAGGCCCCTGACTATTCACTTTGCCTCGTAAGGCGTCCATTTAAAGGCCGTAGCCATGTACCAACAGTAGGTACCACCCGACCCACGATCCAATTAGGGCTCGTTGGGTAATTTTCTAGAGCGGAACCCGATCGGGTACCCCTCAGTGATCACAAATGCGTAACCCGGTAGTTCGTAAACTACTAGGATTCCTCCCCTCATCTCATACCAATTCTCTCATATGATTAAGATAAACTCTTAGTTTTATGAAGAATACGATTCTTAATTAGCTGCCCAATGGGTCTCACGCATACCTAGAAGTAATCTAGGTTATATTCATGTTCGAGATCCATGCTTTAGAGACCGACAATGTCGTGTCTCGTACCTAAGTATTTTACTTAGGTTACCATATACTTAATATTAATACTAAGGGTATTATATTAAGTAACTGTCATGTCATCACATTAAACGTATATGTATGTTTATATAAGTCGATCTATAGTCGACGTAGTGTTAGTCCCGTAGGACGCTCGTGCATAAATAAATAATGCAGTAACACATAATCACATACACGTATCCACACACATAGCACACAAGTTATATCAACCAAATCCGAGCCCAAGGAATTCCTCAGGACAACCCGGATCAAACCCCTTTACATACCGTACACCTCAGACCTAGGATGCGCAGTGTAGTCCACTAAGCTCGTCAGGCGCCTTTGTCTGAAGTACGATCTAAACTGTAATAAAACTATAAGTCAGTCTCCATGACTAACTAGATCCGGTATTTCAGAATAACAGGTAACCCCGACAGTTCATCCCCGGATTTCAACAGTTAATTGTTATGGGTTCCTCTAAACCAGTCGACTTTGTTACTTAGACTCGAAGGTCTTAATATTTCGACTGTTGAGTTTAATTCATTATATTTCTCTAATCTTGTCCTTTATTGAACTTAGGCATATAACCTATAGTCGCATGCATACATGCATGATTTATTATATGGTATTATTTACCCACCATCCATTATAATACATTGTATTATACTCCATTTATCTTTTAGTAAACTATATTTGAATTCAAAAACTTATAACTTACAGTTTATAACTATTTTCATATAATAACCTCCACCATTATATTATATGGTTTCCAACCATAATGTATATCCATCCTTATATACATTATTCTCGCATATGTATATATTTACCAATATAGGTAAGTTTCATGAGTTGAAAAACTCTTATATTATATGTTACATTTTCTTATCATCTTATATAAGATGATCATTCCCATTAATTTTATTATATTATACAACTTATATTAAGATCCTTATCCTAATATTATGTAACATTTTATGTTGTATATATACAACCTCTAAGGTTTATTCAATATATACCTTAGTTTATAAATCTTAATTATTTATAGTTTGTCACATTATTTAATGTGAATATCCTTTCTTACATTAATTCCATCTAACTCCCATTAATACCATATAATTGTTATAACATTTATAACACTATAGACCATAGTCTAAAATTCATTTTCCAACCTTAATATATTCGGTACAACACCATACTTCATTTAAATTCCATTATGACCACATAACATTATGTAATGTTATACCATATACTAATATCATATAATATGATATCTTTATCTTATATAAATCATAACCTATAGTTTTTAAGCAAAACTATTTTTAATTGCCGCATAGGCACATACTTATACTTTAATTTCATTAACTTCCATGTCTTTATGTTTATAACAATAACACCCCATAATTTAAACCATGATACATATACCATATAATATAACATTTTTAACTTAATAAAACGGTATAACCTATAGTTATTTTTATGAAATAACCGAATAGACCATGTCTTGTTCACATTTACTTTCCAGCACCTTTAACTTTACAAATTTACAATTTGACCCCGTATATAATGTTATATTATATATATCATATATTATAACATTTTAAACCTTAATATTAATATAACCTATGGTTATATATTCTCCAAATTTCCGAACAGACCTAAATTTTGTTCTAAATTATTTTTCAACCCACCAACTTTCTATAATTACAATTAAACCCAGTTTATAACATATAGTTTTATAATATCATTAAAACTATATATTATACACTTATTTTATTTAATACTCTTATATACTTCCAAAAATCACCAAACTTCCCCAAAGGGTTATAAATATTATTCCTAACCCCTAAACTCTCGGTTATTACATTTCCACCCCATTTATTTATCCAAAGTGTAACAATGACATAATAACTATATATTATACATATATAGTTTATTTTAATTCCAAATCCAACCCAATAAATTCCTAAAAATTCCTAATAGCCCATGGGTGTTTAAACTACCATTTTACACCCTTAACTTTCGGTAATCACATATATACCTCATATGTAATAAAAATGTTACAATTAAATACATAACTTATTATATAACCATAAATAAATTATTTTATCTTATCTAATTTGGTCAAAACCTACCATATGGTCAAGGTTGACCTCCTTAATATTGCCTTGACCATTACTTTCCCTTATTTACGGTTTATACCCATAATTTTCTAGAAATTACCATTTAACCCCAAAACTTTATAAAACCTTATAATTTTTATTTTAAATCCTTTCAACACCTAATTTTCGGCTTTATTATTATATAGCCCCCAAATTTAATTTAATTATGATTTAACCCCTTATACCTTGCGGTAATATATATTTGTTACCTAAAATCTAATTTAAACTTAATATACATAAATAAAATGGCCTAAAGTACATGGCCTTATTACAAACATTAGCTTATAAAATAAATTACACATAAATGCTCAAAAATGCATTAAATTCTCGGCCTCACCATGTATTTTCCATAAATTACCAATCTTCCACATAAAGTCTTAATTTGACCTTTATGTTACTTAATTACTTATATAAATTTACTAACTCATTCCTTAACCACCTAAGGTCAAAATATGACCTTATAAGCTATGTTCACTCATGGCAATACATATACATAAGCTTAAACATATGTTAATATACCAAAGTTGAGTTTTAAGTGATTTATACCTTGTTTTAGCCAAGGTAAAGCCTTGTTTGGCCACGGCACCTTAGAGTAAAAATTCACACAGCTTCTTTGATGTGTTCTAGCAGCAATATAATGATATGGTTAGGTCCCAAACTTGAACTAACCATAAGAGTAATTTAAGTCATGTAAAACATGAACTTTTACCTTGAAATCTCAAGGTTCTCCCAAGCTGATCTCAGCCTACTTTTCCAACAGAAAGGAGGCATCAAAAAACTCTTTAAACTCAGCTATATAACAGCCTATGATCTAGGTAGAAGAAAGCTAGGGTTTACCTTGATTAAAATGGAGTTTAAGCTTGAAATCAGCCACCAAATGAAGTGGTTGCAATTTCTACTGATCAAGCATGATAAATGGAAGATTATAAGCCAAGGGAACAACAGAAGTCAAGCAGATTTGAAGTAGAAAAGGAATTAAGTGCTTAAAGCACATTTTTACCTTAATTATGTCTTAAGCTTGCTTCCCCGTTGAATATTGAGTTTCAGCCGAGATTTCTCCTTCCCTTTGAACACCAACTCGTGCTAGATGAGTGGATGGAAGTGGTTGGAAGTTAGATCAATGGAAAGAGGAAGAAAAGATGAAGAGAATGACATATAACATGTTTTGAATGTTTACCTTATGCCATGGGAGTTCCTCTTTGAAGTTGGCTGCTTCCTAGCTCTAAAATGAAGGAAGGGAGGGTCTGGTTGCTGGCTGAACTCGTTTGGAATGGGGTAGAAGGAAAGAGAAAGTCAAATTTTGATTATAAGGTAAAGTAAGTTACTTTATGAAATAGTAAATGGTGAGTCATTAGATTGGCTAGATATTTGTTTGGAGGTTGCTTAATGAATAGGAAATCCTCCTTTGCTGTTGAAATTGGGTTGTCAAAGCCAATGGATGAACATTGACCATGGTTTAGATTTAGGAATTTAAATGTTATTTTGGGTACTATTCACCCAAAATCACCCATTTTGATTTTATTTTTAAAATTTGATTTAGAATTTATAATATAGTCTATCATGTCACATTAATTTTATAAAGAATGTAATCTAGGTCTTAAAGTGACAAAAAGTCAATATCCTAGAGCTCATACACAAAAATGCGCTTTAAGGTGTTTTAGTGCACATTTTGTGTCCCAAGGTGTTTCTGAGCTTGGTTTTCTTTTAGAACGGTTTTATTGTGTTCATTTATGAGTTAATATGCTTAGGAAAAAATTTTAGGTCCTAAGGAGTCCATTTGGGTATGTATTTACCCTAAACGGTCAAAGGGTGCAATTCTTGCTTTGTGTTGACCATTGTTGTTCTCAATTGACTTTTAAGGCATGTTTAGGCCTTAATTCATTTTATTAGATGTTTAATCAATGTTTTATTAGTTTGGGGTATTTCATATGATTTATGGTTGTTTGAATTGTTAAGCTGAGATATTTGATGTTGTGTGATCTAACCAAAGGTGCCATGTGAGCTTATGTGATCATTGCCTTTCCTTAAGTGTTGTTTGATTATTGTTATGTTCCTTGTGTTTTAAATTATGAAATGGGCTTTGTTAAGTGACTTGACTATTGATTCTTGTTATACTTTAAATTGTTATATTCTGATTAATGAGGATTCAGTGAGTAACTCATTGGAATGGATTGTTGAGATATATGGCCATATGTGGAACTTGAGCAGTAATTGCCTTCTTATGAATTATTGTACTCATGGTATGCCTTAGGCTCCATGAGATGCTTCATGGTTTCCTACACTATAGTTTAAAGGTACTGTAGGGGGTGTGCACATCTTTTAGGGCCTGGAGTGTGTTTGGGAAAGGTTGAATCGCCTCAATGATTGGGATTCGTCCCTTGAACTGATTTGTGTGGAATGGAGAAATTGATGACTAAGGAAAATATGTGAATTGATTAACATGTACTTGTGCAGGTTTGGATGCCTTATTATTAATGCTTGAACTCCTGGTTGAGTAAAGTTTGTGTATATACCATCAATTACATTACTAAGTTATTTCCTGATGGTAGCTTTGATTTTACTTAGCTTTGCTGACCTTTTGGCTTTATGCCCTGTGGTCCTTTCTTTGTGATTGTATGAATGACCACAGATGCAGGAAATGAAGAAGCTTCTCCTTAGTTGTGGAGACATTCAAGAGTGTGGGCTTTTGGGGCTAGAAGACCATCATTTTATTCTCTTTTGGTTTCTAGATTAATGTATTAGGTTGTTCTATAACCTATGTAATACAAAGTCAGTTTGGTTGTAAGTTAAGCCTAAGCATTCACATGGTTGTGATTGTGGTGGTAACGTCCTATAAGACTTATGCTTCCGCTTTATTAATCTGAGCAAGTTTATTATCATATTATGGTTAGTAATTTAGGGGCGTTACACTCTTATCGTTATCAAATGACCGTGCTGCATAATCAAATGTATCTTTATTGTAATAAAAAACCCCTTATCATACTTAAATATACCCTTGTGTGTACATGTACAATAACAACAGGGGTCTGTGCCCATTCAAATATATAATTATAATATACAAAGATATTAATTATATATGAAGAAATTATAAAAAAAGTAATTATACATTAATTTAATTAATACTCATTTCTTAATAAGTAATAAATTATCTATTAAAAAGTTTTTGTAATATACTATAATTTTAAATTATTATGTTTAAAATAATAAATATTTAATTATGTGATACAATTATTTTAAATAAAATTATTTATTCATTTTTATATATGCTTTTTTAATACTAAAACATTTATCGAATAGTAGCTTTATGATTATCAATACCATATTCTAAGGTAATATTTCATTTTATAAAAACTATAGTATAGAATTTTAATATTTATTCTTATGTACATATAGTAATATTTATGGCATATTTTTAACTATTAATTATTTTATTTTTTTGTATGTTGAATACAATAATAAAGTTCATAGTAAACATCATATTTTTCTTTTATAATTTTTTACTTATAATTTTTTGGGAAATTTCATGAAATGTCACTATATTTTTGGCTAATTCATGAAATGCCACTGAAAAAAAGAAAGTCACAAAATGCCACTATATTTTCTGAAGAGTCCATGAAATGCCACTATAGATAGTAAAAAGACAAAAATACGCCTACTAGTTAGCAAAGTACTTTTAAAGTTCAAAATATGCCCCGAAGTGTAAAAATTTAACAAAAGCTAACAAAAATATCAAAATACAATAAAATTTAAAAATTAATAAAAATTTAAAAAATTTAAAATTTAAATTGAAAAAAAATTAAAATATCATTAAATATTAAAAAATATTTCATTTTTTAAAATTTATTCAATGCCATAAAAATAATATTGAGTTCTAAACAAAATAATTTATACCAATTTTTCTTCCAATTTAGTACCATAGTTTATACCAAATAAGTACCATAATTTTTATCATACATTTTTTTTATTCTGAAAACGTTTTATTCTACATTTCATACAAGTTTTACTATTTAATATTGTATGTAAAATATATATTTGCAGTCGTTTTATCTCAAATAAATTATTATGTTTAGAATTTTAGTTTTTAAATTTTATCAGCAATATAAAAAAATTATTTACTTTAAGAAATAAATAATAAGCTGCATATTATTATTCTAAAAACATTTTATTCTACATTTCAAACAAGTTTTACTATATATATATATTCTGAGTCGCTCTATTTCGAATAAATTATTATATTTAGAAATTTTAGTTTGTAAAATTTATCAGCAATATAAAAAAAAATTATTTACTTTGTAGAAATAAATAATCTAAATTGATAGAAAATAATAATAAAAAATTTATGGTAAAAATTATGGTACTTATTTGGTATAAAAATTGGTATAAATTATTTGTTTAGAACTCAATATTCTTTTTATGATATTGAATAAATTTTAAAAAAGGAAATATTTTTTTTTAATATTTAATGATATTTTTAATTTTTTTTAATTTTTAATTTTTTAATTTTTTATAAAAAAAATCTTTTTTATAATTTTTTTATTTTTTATAATTTTTTTTCATTTTTATAATTTTTTTAAATTTTGATATTTGTGTTAATTTTTGTTAAATTTTAACACTTAGGGGCATATTGTGACCTTGTGCTATAGCTCCACTTGCATACCCTTGAGTCCGCCCTGATTATCAATGTAACACCCCAACCGTAATCTCGTCATTACCTCTCAAACTGTCACACTTGCCCTTAAACTCGCAGCGGAATTCTAAATACAACGGCGGGTGGTACAATGTCGTTAGCCACCCACATGGCTAACCAGGCCTAACTCAATTACAGTAACGGTCTGATGGACCGGAATAACCGAGTACTCAATACAAATACAATACTTATCCATTTCTAACCGAGTCACGTAATACAATCCTCAAATCAATTCTTTACTATACCGAGTCTACAACATACGGATGACGATAACACTTTCGGACTTACACCCCATTCTATTACATGAGCAATTTAAAATCTAGCTACCCATACTTAACCACCGTCCCCGTCCTACACTCGAACGGTATCGTCTTCGGTGTACCTGAAAGTAAAAACGGTGCCCCAAAGGGCTCAGCATATTGTTGCATATGAAATTCGCATACCCCGCGTGCTAATGGGAGTACGCTGACTACTTTGTCGAGAGCATGAGATTCATTTTAATTCAATGATCATGCAACACAGTAATACATTAACATGCACAATATTACAATCAGTATTCAACATAGAGTACACACTAACTAACACATCAAGGTAGTTAGCTTATTTCTTGCTCTTAGACCTTGAGGGTTTCTACCTCACTAAAGTCTTAGTTACTTGTTCATTGTCTTCCCATTCTATTGGGATATTCATTTATTCTCTTAGTTCTTGAGACAATACAGGACTCACTCTCACTTTCATGTTTGTTTCATTTTTAATAATTCTCAAGCCAAAACACATGGCCTCCGGGTATAGTCATACACAAGACTCACCACCGGGCTTTCGAGCCTAGTCTTACTTCCCCGGTTTTGACCCTACTCTGAGTCTAGCATGGTGGGAAGGTTCAACTAGCTACCAGAACTCTCTCTTAGTTCCTACTTCTTTCACATAGGTCCGAATCTCTCTCGGACTTCTCACATTCCCAACACTCCTTTCTCGAAGTTATAATAATTAAGTATATTAGTCTAGAAGCATCACTCTCGATGTCTCGTATGACTTAGGGAATTCTTCTTAAGTTCAGGTATTCTTAGGTTTAAGGGTTGCCCCAAACATTCAGAATACTTAAGCTTTCGGTTATTTCTCATATTGGGTGGAATCCTCGTATAGGAGGTCGACCGTATTTTAAGGGAGTTTAATGGTCTCTTACGTCTCTTTTACTTTTCTCACAAGTTCACATCTTTGAACTATCTTCAATCTCTTAATGGAGGTTTCATCTTTTCCTTCCACTACTAGTTATTTCGTGGATTGTTCATTTTGGTTATCTTACCGTTACCGGGAGTTTACTAATCCCGTACAAGTCCCTCACATTCTAGTGAGTTAATATGTTTGCATTATCGTTCTTGGTTCAATAGTATTTGTGTGTTTGCATGTTTCATTAAATTGTGAAACGACTCTTTCTACGAGTCACTAACCACATGATACTCATCTGGGAGTCGGTCTATTCGCTAGGTTAGACCACACAATCATACAAGGTTGGTTAGTACACACAGCACACATCAAGATACATAATCAAGCAATAGATCATTTTCATGCTTTACTCTTGATTAAGCAGGCACACAAACACACAACACACAATCAACGTAGCACGGTTAGCATACAGGGCATGAGAAAATCATACCTTACACCAGGGGATACTTTACCATGTCACCTCACGTTCCTCGATTTATTCTCGGTTTACTGGTAACATTTCAAGGGTTCTATTAATATCAAGACCATACGGCATGTAATGACTAATACTCCCGTACTTAACCCCGTTGCCCCGTTATTCCTTAACCTTGTTCATGTGCTCTAAAGTTCACAATTTTCTCATTCACTTCTAGCACTTGTTTATACTTCTTAGGACCTTTACATATCAACAAACAAGTCCTTAACAACATCTAAAACCAATACCCATCAATCCCCCATGTTTTGAAGCCTTAAAAACACACACGGCTAAATTTTACACTTGGTCCGGGACATGGTCTGGGTCCCTAGTCCCGGATCAATGCATTAACGTACTCTCGGGTGATTTTCTTACCTGGTCTAGGACTTGGTCCGGGTCCTAGGTCCTGGACCAGCTGCTGGAATGTCTCTCGGGGCATTTTTAATGGCGGTCTGGGACTTGGTGCGACCCCTAAGTCCCGGACCCTGCTAAAAAGCTTATAAAACTACAATTTTCAACCCCAATTCCAACCTTAATCCACACCTAATCATTCTCTAATCTTTCCACATGTTTTCTACATGTTTAAATACCCTAAAACACTCCTTAAACCTCTTCAAATCATTGGTCCAATCCTTACCCAACTTCTTGCTCAAATTCTATAAATTCTCATTCTCACTTTTACATTTTGCACACTTGTGCCTTTTCTAACTTCCCTTGGCACTTTGTATTTTGTTCTCACTCCATTTGACCATTCCAAATCCTCCAAGACAATGCACTTCTCATACCAAGGTTCATGCCTCACTCTTAAAGCCTTAAATCCTCATTCTTTTCTAAAACTCCCAAGGCACTTAAACCACCCCTTTTGCTACAGATTTTTGCACCAATCTCCCATCTTTGAACAAGCCTTCCCATGGTGATTTACTAACCCAAATCAATCTCTATCAACAACTAGTTTCTTTAGGTCATTCCTTACCCATAACAATATTCAAACCACTCAGATTTCTACACAAATTTTGCCATAACCCGGCTACTTTTCTAACATTGCCCAAAGCTCATAACATCACTTAATTCAACCTAAAAACTAACCAAACCCATAATGGGTTCTACCAGCACACACATACATCCAAAACTCATCAAACACCCCACAATGCAATAATCTCAATTGCCATGGCACTTAGGCCTTTAAATGACTTAACAATTCATAATTGCACTAACATCATCACAATTCTCTCTAACTTCAATCAAACACATTATCCCTCACATTTTGGGTTCATTCATTAATTTGCCCATCCCAAATTCTAAAAGCATTAAGATAGGCTTCAAGGTAGATTATTTACCTTATATTCACAAGCCTTCTCTCCTTTCAAGTCTCCACTTTCTCTTCTCCTTTCTCTGATTGAAATCGGCCAAGGGCCATGGTGAAATATCTCAAATATTAATTACTCTAATTAATAATGAATTAATTAAATAAAGGTGATTAATAAAAGGGTAAATGTCTTTAAATATGTAAAAAGGGACAATAAGATATAAATGATCTTAAGGAGGTAAAAAAAATTATTTAACCATAATTGTACATTTGTATAAATGTATGTACCGGTTAAAAAGGGAATTGTTAAACACATTAAGGAGAGAAATTAAACAACAACCTTGATATTATATAATGTACATAAAGTATAATGTACAAGGGGGTACATTATTAAAGTGGTATGTAAGTAGTAATAATTAATTTATGAAGACTTATCAAGTAAGTTTTATTATGGATTATGTAATACATATATGATCAATTTATAAGGTTTACTAAATCTCATTATATAGGAATATATATCCTTATAATTCAAATGGTCTGCTAGAATTCATTATATATATATATAAACAGATTTCCTTAAGATTAAAGGACTTTATTTAAATTATATTTGAGTATTTATATAATTTTTATAAGGTTTAAAAAGGGGTGTATCAAACCCTGAGCCTATCTAAATAATCCTATAGTAAAATAGAAAATAATATAAGGATTAATTGATTTAAGTATACTATATGGAATATCGTATATTAAAGAATATGCTAAAATAAAACAAGAGTCGATTGATTTGATTTTACTATAAAATATACCCTTAGATTTAAGAGTATACCTAAAGAATAAAGAAAAAAATAAAAATGAAAATAAATAAAAGATAATGTATACCGGAAGGAATAACACAGATTAATGTGTTAAAATGTGAAGTTAACTAACATACTTATTTAATTTAAGTGACTTTGTCAATATTGAAAATGAGTCAAATAAGCTCACATTCCTTACTTATTTCCCCTTAAATCACTAGAATAGCCCTTCACATTTTTTAAACCCCAACAGGGAATACATGCCAGCATTTCTTATTCATTCTTATCTGTCTAAAATTCAAACGACATACAAGGAAAAATATGTGTTCTGCGCCTCTTATTTTCCTGCTCTACCTTGCAACCCTAACTACATACATGCTCTGAACTCTGTTTATTCTCTTCTTGTAACACCCCCGAATAAACATCCAATAGCACAAACAAGCTCCTAGCCATATTACAAGATAACTACGCAGTGGATTCTCAACTTCATCCGGGTGCTACAGATGCCAACCACCCACGTGTTTGACAGACCACATTACCAAATACTAAGTTACGGTCTGCATGACTGGAAACATCCCTCAACCAAAACTCATATACAATATAAGATACAATTCCAAATATCGAGTGTCTACAACAATTTACCAAATCATAGACTGAAAATTACATCTCGGGTTTAGTAACAACCCATACATTACATATACCACTATCAACTCAAAAGTTATGCCCTGATGGACTACCCCCATGGTAGCCATCCCGCCTACGCTCCATTATCGTCCGGCACAATACCTGTAAAAATTGGGTTGTAAAGGACTCAGCAAACTACGCTGAGTATGAATGTGTAGCCTTATGTTGCCGGGCTACACGACTACTTGGTCGAATATTATTAAGTCCAATTTGCATGCTATAATAAAGCAGTAAAGCACACCACAACAAATCATGGTATCATACACACTTAAAGGTAGTAAGGCATTAGCAACAAGCAACCAAGCATAACATGTTGGCATCATAGCAACATCAAACCCGCAATCAAGCACAACAAGCTGCTAGCATAGCAACAACAATCATGTAAGCAACAAAACATGTGCGTAGGTATATTACACTAATGATCCTCACTATGGAATCATGTGAGCGCTGTGTGTTTTCATTTATTTTCTCTTGTTCCCATATTGTGTATTTTCTTTCTCTCCTCTTGCACCAGGTCTGGGGATATAGTTAGGTCCCGTGACCATATCATGTAGGTGCCAAACTTTCCTTGATTCTTTAAGGTTTATTTGTGAATTCTCTTATCACCACAAATTGAAGAGCGTCTTCTCCATAGCTAATCCTCCGTTCCCGTCATCATGCGTCGAGAAGGCGGGGTCACCTCGAGACCCCAGGATGGGTTCCACCAACTGGTATTTTACTATGCATTATCGTTATAAGTTCGACACCATAGTGGGTGTCGTTAGAAGTCCTCCATAGTTTAAGAGGAGTGTTCCCTTTATATAGTTCCTTATTTTGTTTACGTAATTCATTGTGTTTCATCTCAAGGTTTCATCAACGAGAAGGGACTAAACTACTGTGTGCGCGCAAGTAATATGCAGCAATGATATATATATAACAAGCATATAAAGAAGTCACAACAAGCAATCCAATTCCATGCTTTAGTCTTATGGTCATTGTCAAACAAGGCACGCAGCACACAAGCCGTGTAACACGGCAACATACGGACCACACATATCCATACCTGATTTAGAAGCAAGAGTTGTCTCACTCACACACGGGGTCCCGGCTGGCGTTCATTACGGCCCTAACGTTAATTAAAAACGATTTGTTAGTTTATAATTTCATGTGATGACCCTTGTGACATTTATCCTAGTTTATTTCATTTTATCGTGGTCGTTCCTGAGGTGAATTCTTTGTTGAATGTTTAGACGATAACCTTAGAATTCTTCAAGTATTAACCTTAAACTTTAGCTTACCCCTAGGGCACTTACATCGACGCTTTACACGTTAACTAAGTTCCCTCTCTTACTAATGTTTTAGAGTGTTTTACCCACCACCTTGTAACAAGTTTACCAAAGAAAGATTTTAAATTGCCTAAAATGTATTCCCTCCTTAGCTAAACAGGTTAGCAATGTTTTAACCCTATTATCATAAGAATATAGTCTTCAAAATACCCCTAAAACCCATTTATACAGAAGTCCCAAAATTTATAAAACTGCAACATGGTTTCGGTGTTGAATCTTACTTAACTTCTCCATTATTGCATCTACTGATGTCTATCCTTCCCAGAGTGTTTTCTAAGTTTAGCTAGTTGCATTAGGAGGGTTTTGGGTTCATTATAAATCTAACATCACCCTCATAACATCCATGTACAGCAGGTTAGACAGAAGCTACAATTTTTACCAAAATCTGAAACCATAACCTATATATTTCCTCTTGACTCTTGATTCTAGTTAACTCCACTAGTGTTTTATCATCTCAAAATGTTTTGCTAACCTGGATGGAGTTATTAGCTATGGTTTGAGTTCATTGTTAAACCAATACCACACTTCTAACACCTCTGGAAGTTGATTACACTGAAACAACAATTTCAGAAAACTGGAACATCAAAACTGTACATACTTCCACTCCAACTTCTCTTCTAGTGCATTAATTGATTTCTAATTTTTCCCAAAGTGTTTACACTCTTAGGTAGGTGTATTATAAAGGTTCTAAGTTCATTTCCAGTCCAAAGAAACACTCTTATACCATCTATATTACCATTATACAGAGACAACTAATTACAGAAAAATCTGGGAGAACAATCTGTGTGTTTCTTCTTCTTCTTCTTCTTTCTTTTAGTTAGTTAGACTGACTTCTAATTTCATCCCCAAGTGACTATAACTCTACTCAAGCGCATTAGGTGTGTTTAGGTTCAGTTACTTCTCAATTCAATCTTTATAGACCCCCTGAAATAGGGTTACACAGAGGATGAAAGTTTCAGGAAACTGAAACTCAAAACTCAAGAACTGCCATCTACTTCCTTTCTTTTCTGTTTCTTAACCCCATTGTTTCTTCTAATTTCCCCAACTTAGCTGCTCTTATGTTAAGTATTATTCCAGACTATAGCTTCGAGGATAGGCCCAAGGCAATAAGTTAAAGCCACTGAAAAATCACTACACAAAAAACTGCAAGACTGAACAGAAATTCTGATATGACTCTACTTCTACCTTCCTTCCCAATTGCTTATCCTGACTTCCCAATTTATCCTAAGGTACTCACTTACCTAGTTACGTGTTCTTGCTATGTTTTTAAACCCAAAACCACCTAGGCAGTCCTATTAAACTCACTGGTGCAGTCCTTATACTGAAACATCAATTTCAGAAAACTGAAATAGACGATCTAGTGTTCTCTCTTCTGTTGCCTTTATTTATTCACGCATATGATGTTCAATCCCTCCCAAGCTGTTTATAGATTTACTTAAGTGTCTTAGAAGTGTGTTAGGCTCATTAACACTTCAATGCACCCCCTTATAACCTTCTGTAGCATAGTCATACAGAAACTAAAGTTTTTCAAAAACTGAAACCATAAAACTGTTATCTTCTCTTCTGTATCTCTTCTTACTCTTTCATCTAACTTCTAACTCTTTTCCCGAATTTCTCATCCAATAGTTAAGTGTTTACTCAGGGTTCAATCTTCAATACAGACCCAAACCACATTGTTTACAGAAATCCAAAATATTGAACTGGAAAGAAACTGAAAATTGAAACACTAAAATCTGTCACCTTCTCTTCTGCCTCTTTTCTGTTTGGTTCACGAACTTATTCCCAATTCTTCCTAAATTGCTGACTTAGTTATTTAAGTGTTTTATCAAGATTTTAAATTCCAAATAACTTCATTAGTGTTACTGAATCATCCTCATACCGAAACAACCATTTCAGGTACTAGAAACTGAAACAGATACATGAAACTGCTATCTTTTTTTTTGTTCATTCGAAATCAGATTTCTAGTTTCCCCTGGGATGCCTAGTCACTTAGGTATGTGTTAAGTATAGTCCCATCTTAAGAATAACACCATATGAGTACTCCTTAAAATCTTTCTGTACATATTATACAGAACTAGAACAAACTACAAGCCCAAAATCTGGAACCGATGTATTCTTTTCTTCTGTTCTGGTGACAGCTGATTCCTCTTAGATTGTCTATGCAATTGGTTAGGTGTTTAATCAAGGTTTTAATTCCAAAACAAACCCCAATACAACAAGGTCTGCACTTCCAAAGTTTCTTCACTCAATTCTGTAACACTGAAAGAAGAAACAGAACCCAGCAAATCTGAACTGTTGCATTTCCTTTCCTATGATTTCCTTTCTGTTCACGATTTAGGTTCTGTTTTTTTTTTCTTTTTCCCAGGTCCATCTAAGTTAACTAGGTGGGTTAGATAGGTAGTAGGTTCAACATCATATTCATAAACCCCCAATAATCCCTCTCTGCTTTTATTTATACAGAAACCAAGCTCCTGAAACTGTAACACAAACAGAAAGCATACTGATGCGTTTGTTTCTTGTTCTATTAAGTTGCTTATCTGTTTTTTTTGTTCTAATCACTATTAGGTTATCTACTTAGTGAAGTGTTGTGATATAGTCTAACCCTCAAACAACGTTGTTACTCTTACTGAACATGTTTATACTGAAACAAGACATTCAGAAATTAAAACTGAAATTGAGAATAAA
Organism: Limonium bicolor; assembly: GCA_023374045.1. Lineage (NCBI taxonomy): Eukaryota > Viridiplantae > Streptophyta > Magnoliopsida > Caryophyllales > Plumbaginaceae > Limonium > Limonium bicolor. Next base: position 308,107,712 of record CM041778.1, read on the forward strand.
CTGTAAGATAGAGACTGTTACAACTCCTTCTATTTTTCTATTCTACAGATGCATTAGGTTAGTTTCTTTCTGTTCTTTTAAAACATTCTCATGTACTGATAACTTAGACCGGAGACCCAACCTTGTTACAGGTGCATTATTAACCCAGTACCACATCTGTAATATTCCTAGGCATTTAATAAACAGAACCCATTGTTACAGGACTCAATCTCTGCATACTACCCTTCTTCTTCCCTTTTCTGCTATGCTATCAGTTTTCTTTTTCTTCAACACCCTCACATTTAGATAGTTTAAACAGGTACATCCTCACTGTTACACGTGTATTATTTACTCTATACCATTCCAGGTGAAATACCCCAAACTTAGATATGGTGTTTAAATGATAAACTAAGATATAAGGAGGCTAAATAATGCCTTAGAAACATTAAGAAACATTTCTAATCAAAGAAAATAAAGGAAACACCAAAAGAGCAGTTTTAACAAAAACGTGCTCTAAGCTTGGAGAGACTTGGGAGAGTACCCAAATATTGCTCTAAGAACTTATTAATATCCTAATGGTCATTTTAAATCAATTACTAAAGAAAACCAAGCTTGAAAACAAGTTAAAACACAAAATGTGCTTTAAGGAGTCTTAAAGCACGTTTTTGAAAAATTGTCTTATAAATGAGTTTTGAATGGCTAAATGTCCATCATTACTCTTTAATTAACATGATATAGTATCACATTTGGAAGTCTATATCAATGGGAAATCAAAAATTTCACAACAATATGCCTTGTTTTGATGAATAGTGAATTAATTAAGCTAGTTTATAACATAAGTCTATATAAGTGAGACATTTGGTCAACAAAGACTTAATTACCCTTAATTATAAAAAGGGGGCCAGTTTTTAAGTGTGACTCACCACACTTATCTAGCTAAGTAAAGAGAAAGCAAAAAACAAGTAAGTTATAAAGTAAAAACAATATTCACCTTTTAAGATAAATATCACATTTTACTTACCTCTCTCCTCACTTCTTCATTCTCCCTTGTTTCACATGATTTCTTGCTCTCTTTCTCTTCTCCATTCACGTAGAACTCAACTCCATGAAAGCTCCATCTTCTCTTGCACACTACTTGCTCATTTAAGCTCCAAATCCAAAACAAAATACATATTCCTCTTAGTTAGCTCAAGCTCCTCCTTTCTATCTTTTCAAAACTTCAAGAGCTTCATTTTGGTGCCAAGTCAAACCACCATTAGAGGAGGAAATTCAAGTTTGGAGACTCCATTGGCATCTCCATTCTCTTAAGGTAAAGAAAGTGTAAGAAAATCTAGGTTTCCACCATTTTCTTCACATGTCCGAAAATATATACTCATGGAACTCCATGTTTATGCCTTGTTCTAGCTTGTTTCTACTCTTCAAAGGAGAGAGGAGGTCCTTCTTGCTTCATATCCAAGTTGTCTTGAGAAACCAAGGTAAAACAATCACATTAATACCTTAAAACATATTTTTAACCTAGGGTTTGTTCCTTAGGGTTAATGTGTTATCTAGTACTCATTGGAGTCATTGGATATTGGTTAGAACATTGGCAAGGAGACACACATTGGTGACCGAGATTGAACAAAGAAAAACCTAAGGAGAAAAGCTTTTAAGCTTGTGAGAAAACAAGGTAAATTACTTACCTTAAGGTGTTTTGTTGTTTAAGGGAATGAGATGTAGGTATATGATGAGTTTAGTGTAAAGTTTATATTGGGAAGGTGTTATATTAAACCTAGGAGAAACAATGACTATACTTGTGAACTTGTGACTAAGGAGCAAATGAGAAAAAGAGATAGTTTAAGAATATCAAGGTGAAGTACAAGAAGCATTCTATTTCAATGGGAGCCTTGTTGAGTGTATTTGCAGGTTGAAGGCATATATATGTGGAAATTCAGTGGTTAAGATTATTGTCATTTAAGGGCCTAAGTGCAAAGCATTTTAAGTTTAAGCACTATATGATGATGGGGTGTGGTTTTGGTGTAAATTGGGTGTTAAGGTGTTGTGGTGAGAATTTGTGTGATGTTGGTTGTTTGACGGAGAAAAGCCATGTATTAGGTGGTATTATATGCTAGAGAACCCATGGCAAAATTTAGAGGAGAACCTAAGTGTTTAAGATATTCTAAGGGAATTTAATGACTAAGGAAGTACTAGGATGTTCTATAGGTTGTCTTGATGAAAAAAGTGAGAGTTAGGTGTTCTAATGACTTATAATGACTTAGGCATTACTATGAAGGATTTAGAAATCAAGAGAATGTATTTGAGTATTTAGGACTTAGGCAAGTGTTGGTGCACAACTAAGAAGGAAATAATGTGTTGATGATGGGAGTTTAAACTTGTGAAGGAACATTAAGTAAATGCTTAAGAGAGTTTAGATAGTGAAAGATGCTTGGGAGATGATGTTATAGTGGTGAGGAAAACATTTGGTATAGTGGCTACATTAGGTATGAACCACCACCTAGAAACCTAGGGGAAAGCATTACAAGTGTTAGCATTATTACAAGGAAAATGCATAAGGACTAAGGTGTATCTTGGTGAATGATTTAATGTGTTTTGAGGAGGGCTTAAGGTGTATTTGAGGTGCCTAAATGAGGTTATAACATATTAGGATATATGAGGAGAAGTTTGGAGATGAATGGGAATTTAGAAACAAGGTTCTGGAGCCGACCGACCTTAGGGACCGAACTTGCAAGGTCGGTCGGGCTCAGTTTACACTACCGGAAAATGTTTCTGGAATCGACCGAACTTGGGGACCGGACTTACAAGTTCGGTCGGACCTGTATTTTGTGAAGGAATTAAGTCTCTGGAATCGACCGAACATAGGACCGGACTTGGCAAGTTCGGTCGAGCTCAAATTTCCCACGGGGGAAACTCTCGGGAATTGACCGACCTTGGGGACCAGACTTACAAGGTCGGTCGGGTTAGAATTTTCAAACGGTGAAGTGTTCTGGAATGGACCGACCTTAGGTAAGGTCGGTCGGAAGTTCGTTCGGACCCTAAAAAAAAAAGAAATTTTAAATTCTAATGGTAATGGGTAATGAGGTATACCTTTGGTAGGGTGGTAATGATTGGGACCCTAAGAACTTAAGGAAGTAAGTTAAGATTAAGTATAAGTTTTAATGTTTAAAGTTAAGTTTGTAAGCTAAGTGGCAAGAACTTGAGAGGTTATTAAATGGGAATCTTTAGAGACCAAGTGAGTTAAGTAAGGTGCAAATAACTAATGGCCTAAAAATGAATGAATGTTTTAGGTTTGTGAATTGGGACCCCGAAGAAGGTTAAACAAACAACGATCAACGGTGAACGGTACAATCCTTCTTGTGACCTGCTTGCTAACGAGGTGTCCCTCGGCTTGTGTGCTATCTGTTTAATTACTATGACTAAAACAAGATAAAGCATGCAACCGGTTATATTGTTCTCGTTGTGATTGTGTTATATTTACACTAACCCGCGAGACTTTAGATTGTTACTAACCAAGTTTAGTACTTACTGAGTTAAGAATAAGAGTTAAGTTTGGTGGTTGTTGGTTAATGCCTGTTAAGGCTTAGCTAGCACATGGTGATTAAGATTCTACTAACTGGAACTTGAGTGAGGAAACCCGGGACAGATCTCCGGTCATGCATGCTAAGGAAAAGGGGGACGGTATCTGAATCAGATCCGCCCTCCGCTTAAGGACTTGTCTTCGGACTTGTAGCCTAGGGCCGGTTGCCGGCTCAGCTACGCTGGACTCCCGTCCAGAGTAGGTGGCATTAAGAAGGTGCGGTGGGATCACCTAAATCCCAGGTTCGAATTAAGCTACAACCAATCCCTTCCAGGAAAGGTTTGTATACTGAGGTTAAGATTAAGATTGAGATTAAGATTAAGGTAAGGTAGGGAACTGAGATTAAGGGAATGAGGACTAAGGAAGGGGTTACTAACCCACTTGTTAAGGGAACGCTTGAGTCGTTCATTGGTTGTGAACTATATATGTTCATCTGTGGTTATTGTTATTGCACTTCATATTATGCTTGTGTATGTAATCAATTTCCATGCTATCGACAATTAGTCGTCGTAGCCCGTTAGCTTGGGGGCCATGAGAGGGTGTACCAGCATTCGTGCTGACCCCCTCGGGGGCTATTTTTACACTTGCAGGTAAGAGACCCATGAGGACGCACTACGAGAGTAGGAGCGGTTAGACTTAGGTTGGGTTGTTTATTTTGAGTTCGGGTTGCGCCTGTGCACCCGACTGTTTATATTAAACTGATGTAAGTTTGGAATTATGTTAAGATGCTAGTACTCGGTTGGTTGTGGTATTATGAATGTTGATGTTTAAGCTGGATATGTATTTTTGGGTAAGTATTGTAAGCATTTAAGCCGGTATATTCTAACGATCAGACCGTGGCAAGGTCCAGGTGTTGTTTATTTCCGCTGCAACGTATTCGATTAAGTGTTCAGATTGCGATAACCACGATAGGCTTTGGATGGGGTGTTACAAAAAGTGGTATCAGAGCGTAGTTACGCTCTGATCAAGAAATACCGGACATGAGTAACCACCGAGTTAGGATATAAGTAAGGAATAAGTGATGGGTTAAGGGTGTGAGGAGTTAGAGTGAGTAGAGTCAGATGACCACTAATAAGTGTGGATTGTCTTTACCGTCTACGGACGTTATAAACTTACTAACCAAAACAATGGTGAGTACGAATCTAATGTAAGTTATGCTTGTTGAGATGGCAGGACGCCCTAGAGGAGGCCGAGGTCGCGGCCGGGTGAGGATACTTCAGGGATACCTGGAGGGCAGACGATCGCAGAGATCGTAGCTGCCGCTTTAGGGCATATGGGCTATCAGCCTGGTGTGGGTGCACCACCTCCACCGCCACAACCTAGGGAACCAAACTGGGTGAAGAGTCTAGCAGATCTTCGACCCGCTCATTTTAAGGGGACCGATCCCGCCAAGCTTGAGGCGTACATCTCCGAGCTGGAGACCGCCTTCGAGACCCTTGATGTCCCTGCTGGGATCAAGGTGCGCTTAGCTGCTTTCTACCTGAAGGGGGCGGCAGGTGATTGGTGGAAGCTGGTGAGGGCCGAGCATGTGGCCAATCCAGAGTTCGGCTGGGAGCAGTACACCGCCTTGCTACGAAGCAAAGTACTACTCCGCCCATGTCCAGACGAAGAAGCGCTTGCAGTTGGATGCGCTTAAGCAGTCGGACAAGATGACAGTGGACGAGTATTACTCAGAGTTCACTGCCTTGCTCCGTCTTCTGCCAGGTCTAGGGTATTCTGACCAGATCTTGGTGGACCGCTTCTACGGCGGGCTTAGCCATCGACTCCGCTACGGCATGGGGCCGACGAGTTACACTACCTTGCAGGTAATAAGAATGATTGAGGTTTGAGTAAGTGATGAATAAGATTTAGATTATGAGAAATAAGTGAGACTAATACTATGGAAAAGCAGGAGTGCTATCATGCCGCTGCTAAGGTTGAGATTACCGTCCAGCTGAGGGACGAGGAGAATGCAAAGAGAAAGAGTGCTGGGAAGAGCTCAGAAAGTCAAGGGCAAGGAGGGTACAAGAAACAAAAGTACCAGCCTCAGGCCCAGAAAAATCAGAACCCGAAAGGGAAGGAGGAAAAGGATAAGGCTTCGGAAGAGCCATTGAAGCTGACATACGCTATTGCAGCTACACCCTGCGCTCTAAGGCGCCAAAGGGTAAGGAAATTGATATTGAATGAGTTAAGAAATAAGTTAGTAACCGTTTGAGATATGAGAATTGACAATATGAATCATCAGGATCTGAGACTGAGAGGGGAGCCGGTGGTGGCTACCAGCGACGCTTCATCTGTAGATGGTGTCACAAGGACCACCCCGGGCTCGACTGTAAGGGGAATAAGGTGGAGTGCAACTTCTGTGGTGTCTACGGGCATCGAGCTTATGAGTGTTACCGGAATCCTGCTAGCAGAGCCTATAGGCCCGATACCAGGGGCAAGGGCAAGACCGATCAGGGAGCTGGATCTGACGGTCAGAGGAAGGTGCAGCAGCCGGCGGACAAGAACCCAAGGGTGACCCAGAAGACGGGGCCCACTCTACACATGGTGGACCGGGACGATGAGCCTGAGCCCTCATCGAGGCCAGGTACCACTATAACCATTTAGTAATAAATACTACCTGCTTACCGCATTATCATGCATGTTTGGTGAATAAATGAGTTAAAGAATAAGATGAGATTAGAACTTAAGTAAGACATAATGTACACCCCATCCAACATAACATACTTACAACAACTGCAGCGGAAGAACAACCTTATCACATTACTATACTTGTTGGTGTTACACGCCGTTAGCCACCCACGTGGCTAACAAGGCTAATACATACACATGTACCGGTCTGATGGGCTAAATTCCCGAGCGACTATACATTGATATTCCTTTACATTAACAACAACAACAACAACATATACCTTATCAACTATACCGAGTATTTTAGACTGGTGCCGACAACAATATCGGTCTTACTACACCTACTGTATACATACTTAAATGATTACCCCTGTACAATGTCTACCCCGTCTTACTCTCGGACGGCTTCCAGCTCACTGTACCTGAAATAAGAAGAGAAGAAAGGGGTGGCCCCAAGGGGCTCAGCACCTTTGCTGGTATGGTAATCCCGCAGCCCGCATGCTATCGGGCCACGCACAACTACTTGTCATCTTAACATGCAGTTGATTATATTTAATCATCATACATGTAGCAACAAACACACAACATTAAACATTTCGCCTCAATGGGCTCAACTATCGGATAATACATCCTACTTAATAAATCACCCATGGTATTCATCATTCCTAGAGTGTTTCTCCCTCCAACGGAGCTACTTCCTTAATAGACGACACATACCCTTAAATCGGGTTATCCTCAAATGCCTCTTATCACAAACTTGGAACCATTTCCATGATCCACACACTTCACCTTTTACAACATTAACATACACTACATAACAAAACTTAACAACACCTTGCACGTTTCCATGTGCACAACATAACACCGCAATAAATATTGCATCACAACAAAACACACCACAACGGGAATGGTTCTCATAGGAACCGACCCAAACATCACCAACATACTGGTGAGCCTAGAGATTGTTGCCAGTCTCATGATAAGCTCGTTACATAACTCGTTACCGTTCGTTAAATGAACGGTTAACTTAACACAAGGTGCCCCGGATATAGTGATCCAAGCACACCGAAACAAACATAACAATAGTATGCCCCTGTGGCCCGACGTGAGTCAGTAATAGCCTTGGTTAAGCTAAAGGGAAGGTTGGGAACCAAATTGGAAAACAACCATAACATACAGAGAGGATCGAACCTGCTATGACAACGACCCCCATACTCACACGCGTGGCCGGAACAGACCGGACTCCTCACTCCCCCCGTTAGCACTTATTAGTAGTTCAACTTTGAACTTTATCAAACAAATCACAACATTGAGTTAAGTCTTGTCAGACATACACAAGGGAAGAGAGAGTCACACATTCACATACAAACATCACACACAAACATCACATAACCAACTCACGCATAGCCGTGGTTAGAACGTTCCTTAAGTCGGAAACGTTATTACCGGATACCGTTCTCTTACGTTTACCTAATAGTGGTTAACTAGCCCTTCAAGCGCATTAGAGGTTACCGGTATCGGCACGTAAACATACAATAACAATAATGACTGTAAACTCGTTTCATGATTTATAACATAACGTGGCAAACATACAGAAAAACACATTGGCATACAAGCCGGTGTAATCCGTTAGGACACAGGTTGCAAGAAAACCATACCTGTCACCGGAGTCCACTTATCCTGTCCTTATATGTTCCTCGAGCAATTCTCGAACAACTGTTAACATCACACGTGTTTTCATTAACATCGGGGTTTGCTTGATCATTTAATGTCAATGCTTAATTTTTCCCCGTTAACTTAGTTACATAACTTAACATTTTTAACTTGTTTTACTCTCACTTTGATACAACTTTTAACCCACTATTGTCATTAAAACTCACCTAACAAGTCCTTAACATCCTTATAACATCATTACCTACCAATCCCCATCATCTCATATCATTTCATAACCTTAAACAACATTTTTGGTCCGACCGACCCACCGACCGACCCACAGCTGGGTCGGTCCATTACAGACCCCTTTTACTTCCTTACAGACATGCCCGTCCGACCCACGTCCGACCCACCATTCTGGGTCGGTCCATGTGCGAACATTTTCCCTCCTTTGAAACTTGACCGACCGACCCATGTCCGACCCACCCTTTTGGGTCGGACCATTACCGAACACATTTCTAACATTTTACAGAGGCTCGACCGACCCACAAACTGGGTCGGCCCCTGGGTCGGTCGCCTCCTAAACTTACCCAAACTTTGTCAAATCTTCACCAAACTTCTCCTAAGGCCTCTTAATGTGTTCTAACATCATTTGGCACTTCAAACACACCTTTAAGATATTCTTAAACACTCACAAAACTATTTTTCCTACTTCCTTAAACCTTTACTTACATCTCCACAAAATTCCTAACACTTACAATTTTTCTCCTTATGATTTCTAGGTGGCATTTCACCTATAATGACCACAACACTAAGGTGTTTTCTCTACACCTTATCATCACCTCTCAACTTCTTTCTTACTAGCTAAATCTCCTTTTTCACATCATACCTAAACATCACTTGTTCCTTGAACATCAACATTACCTAACCTTAAACAAACTCCTCCAAGACTTACACACATCCACTAAACACACATTGAATTCCTAGAACTTCAAAGACAACACCTAAATCCTTGCATCACTCTAGACCACTTTAATACATGTTTTCTTCTCTAGTAATCATTCATTCACCTTTGACACTTCCTAGTTCACCAAAACTTCCTTAAAACACTTAGAACTTCTTGCACATTTTCCCAAATTTGGCCATAGCTTCTCTTGCATTTACTCACATCCAAACACTTAGGTTTTCACCTTAAGTCATTCAATAATACCTAAAATCCATCAAACACATTCTTATACACAAACTTCACACATCAAGCACTACATCACAATATAGTGCATAACTTAAATTGCTTGGCACTTAGGCCCTTAAATGCATGGCTCTTAGGCCCTTAAATTGCATAACCTTAAACACTGAATTTCCCACATAATAATGCCTTTGACCTGCAAATACATACACCAAAACATATGTTCTTTTACTAGTCTCCTTGAGAACATTTTGCTAGGTCACTCACCATTGGCTCCTTAGGTATTTTATCAAGCAATTCAAGCTCATTTTCCTAAGGCATTTAAACTACATTGAGATAGTTTGTTTACCTTTTTCCTCACAAATTCTTTCTTGGTTCCTTGTAAACCGGTGGGGTGGGTTTGTTTTTCAACTTCTAAACATTATAAAACAATAATGAGTATTCAAGCATTATGCTTCATCTCATTGTAAACCCTAGTTACACATATTGTTTTAACACATTAAGGTAATTGTTTTACCTTGGAATTGGAAGAGAACTTGAATAAGTATCAAGAGAGGGCTCCTCCTAGCCCTTGGAAGATTCAAATGAAGCTAAAACAAGCAAGATAAATACACCATTGTGAGGTGAATTTTCGGACAACATGTAAACATGGAGGAAACTTGATTTTTCTTTGAGTTTCCTTACCTTGAAGCAAAGGAGAACAAGAATATGTGAAAAGGTGAGCTCAAGCTCCTCCCATGGTGGTTTCTCTTGGCACCGAAATGGAGGTTTTGAAGCTTTGAAGAGACAAGATTGTAGAGCTTGGCTTAACTAAGAGAATGGTGGTGTTTGTTTTGATTTGGTTAAGTGAGCTAGATAGATTTTACATGTGGTCAAAGGTAGACTTCCATGGTGGTGGTGATATATTACCGAGAGAGAACAAGAAGAAGAGAGGAAGAAGAGAATGTGGAACCGTGTGAAATGAAGGAGGAAGGAAGAATGAAGATAGAATTTGCTTTTAAGATATTTAAGCCTTAAAGCAAATAGTAACTATGAGTCACATTTATTTACTTAACAAGTTAACATGTTTGGTGACTCCTCTCTACAAAAACCGGCCACCATTATGCCTAGGAGGGTGTTTTGGTCTTTGTTGACCAATTTAATCACTTATAACATTATATGTTACAAACTAGTTATAAAAGTCACTATTCACCTATAACAAGGCACATAGAAGTGAAATTTTTGATTTCCCACTAATATGGCCACCCAAATGTGATACTATATAGTACACATGTTAATTAAAGAGTAATGATGGACATTTAGCCATTCAAAACTCATTTACAAGACAATTTTTCAAAAACGTGCTTTAAGACTCCTTAAAGCACATTTTGTGTTTTAACTTGTTTTCAAGCTTGGTTTTCTTTAGTAATTGCTTTAATATGTTCATTAACATATAAATAAGGTATAGGTATGACCATTAGGTCTTTTACACATTTATCCCAAGCTTAGAGCACATTTTTGCTCATACTGACTTTAAGGTATTACCTTGTGTTTTGTTTGGTTTCATTGTCTACCAAAGTTTCCTAAGGACTTGTTTAGCCTTATTAAATCATAATTAAATGTTATCAAGTCTTGGTAGGCTCTTTGGGTCCTAACCAAGTTCACTCATAGCTTAGAGCATGTTTTTGCTCAAACTGTGTCTTAGTGCTTTATTGCACTTTACTATGTTTAAATTGTTCACTGATGTTTCTAAGGCACTTTTTAGCCTTTACATACCATAATTTGATATTTAAACCACATATCAAGGTTTGGGGTATTTCAATCTACCCCCCTTAAAAGAACTTCGTCCTCGAAGTTCACACTTTTCACACATCATAGATTTGAACACAATAATCACTTGAAATAAACTTCTTAACCAAACACACTTTACATCACAACCTCGGACTTGATGGTCCGGGCAACACATTCACATCCACACATAACATAACATATCCAAATGATAACCTCGGACTCTATGGTCCGGGTATCTTAACAACATTTACACATACATAACAAGATTTGGACACATAGGTCCTGGTAACATAACAGTCTTTAGACACATAGGTCTATTAACACACACATTTAGACTCATAGGCCTTGATAGTATACACTTTAGGAAATCCAAGTCAAACAACATTCATTACACATACCACACAACATGTCAGAGCATGTATAGCAATCAAAAATATCCTTGATATACACTGTGATCCCGTAGAACACGGTCGCGATGGACACCTTCCGTCCCCGTGCCTTTGGGAGTTTAAAACAATCACATAAGTTTAAAATTTCCTTGTGAGATTAAGTACGAGAACTTTAATTACGTAAAGTATCCATCAACGTTTTATAAATACCAATTTAAAATCCTTTTGAAAACACACACAACTCCAAGTCCAACTTAAGCTCTTTGCTTCATTTATTAGCGTGGTTATTGTGACCACTTATAGGGAGTTTCAAGAGTCATCCAACCCTGATGTGATCAGCATCAGTGTTGAACTATCCTTCCACCCCAATTTGTGTTCGGCTTCCCTTGATCGCATGCAAATCAAGTTCCACCTCCCACTTCATTTTCAAGCATCAAGTAAATCACTCATTTCCAATTTTCTATCTTTTGAATCATTCTAGTCATGATCACAACATCTCCAAAGGATAGAACTCCGTCTATCAATTACCTCCATTCACTTTTAATCCTGTTGCCTAGGGAATCTTATTCTCACTAGGTTCTATGTCGGTATCATGCCCTTTCATGCATCACTATAAAGTATATATATATATATTTATCCAAAATACTACACCTGTTTTACATTTATACACTGTCGGGGCTTTTGTTCCCCCGGGAGTTTATCTACTCCCCACACTTGTACAATCACACATAACTGTTAACAAACACACACACTTATCACAATGGTATTCGCATCATCTGTGCGCAATTACCACAATTAATCCATGAATGCATGTGTATGTTTACGTAACACACACACCAATCATCAAAACAAACAATACTTTTGTGCTATGCACAATATGAGTCACACACTACGTACACTTGTACGGTAATATACACCAAGGGTTTTGCGCTCTACCCCCCTTAAAAGGGATTACGCCCACGTAATCAATCAGTAAGCATTAGCTTAAATGTCTCACCGTCGTGAAGTATCTTAACTTCCACGCGGTCTGTTACACAACGGATTCTGATTAGAGGGTCTTAACCATATTAGCGGTTTAGTCCCTAAACCAAGAATTTGCGTTGGAGTTATAACTCATAACCGGTTTCGGTCCTGGCCTGTGAGGCTTTTAGGCGTTAATAATTAGCCATCCACTCATGTTCACCATGTACATTCAACACTTGAATCACTGGTTACTAGTTTCTGCTGCGAAACTCTAATAACTGTAGAGCTTAATTGCTCCCTTTTATTATTCTTACTGTATTGTATATCCCCAATTGTCACCTTCATCTTGGTAACAATGGTTTCTCAACCGTCGCGTGGTATCTCTTACCGTTAGCGAATTCGGTGAGTTTCACAATTTTCCATCCACTTCCATAACAATTTACTGTGTATACAACTATGTATTTCACAATGATTGACTTGCTCTCCGACTTACTGTCGGTTGAGATTGAGCTACTACCTAGTGTGTAGTGCTCTCTCAGCTATTTCCAACATTTGGGGTATATTCCATACCGATATTTGACAGTTAGTGCTGCTGTAGTCACTTACTGTTAATCATGTTTTCACATTCGGTTTTGTACAAGCACTCTTTATTGGTGCGGCCTTGCATTTCCTATGCATCGGCCATTATAACATTATCTGTCCACAATCAACATGTTTCCAATTCCTAGCTATCTCATTCGTTCATTACTGCACAAGTGCAATACCAAAACACTCAGTCATACAGAGTGCAGAGGCGTAAACTCTCGACAGTAAATCCCTTATGCGATTCGCCATGGAATTCACACTGAGTTCCTCATCACACAATACCTACCACTGGCTTATTGCTCAGTTTGTTTAACATCACTTATCTTGCATCTCCACTGAGTTTAACTCTTAACTGGTTTTATCTGTTACATTATCGTTGACAACATTTATACAACGGTCGCTTGCTGCGCCGTACTTATTGTATAATACTAACTCACATCGTATTTACTGTCATATTAGCTTCCACACATAAATTTACATTATTCACATTACGGTTCATCCCTCATTGGATGACAACTGAATGCTCCTTGAGCATCGATCATTCGAGTCACAAGCCGGCACTATCCAGCCAAGTGCTTCACTTTATACACACATAGTACTAAGTTAATTTCTCTTTCAATAACAACATGGTCAATCCTTAACATATTTCTTGAACTTGATTCACATAGTTACCGCTCCTGCGGTGTCACAATGTCGAGAGGTGTCCCCACTCTTAATGCAGTGGTTTGTTTACCACTCTATTCGCTTATACAACCTAAACTTCTACCATCCATCGAATTTATATGATATATCCTGCTTTTGGATTATAAGCCTTATTTGCCTTGAGCTGGGCTCATTATAGGCTGTCCACACACATGTACTTCTCTGTACAATATTACAAGGTCGTTGCATCACGTTTCCTTTCATGGGATGCCCCTTAGGTTTGTCAGTCCGTCTCCTGACAACTTATGTCCAAACTGTGTGTTAGTTTCAACCCTTGTGCTTCTGTCATGCATTTCATTCAACAATTGTTGATGCAAACACCCCTCAAGGATTGTTCCTGGGTGTTGCTAAGTTATTCCTTTACATTTGGCTCACACTCACTGGTACATTCAGTTAGTTACGCCTTTCGCGTTCTTTACTGGTTAATATCTTCTTCCGTGAAGATTAACATTTCCTGGTAGTGTTGGTACTTATTCTGGGAATTCATCCCGTTTATTGTACATTAATGTGTCCACATTAGGCATCTGCTTGCCATGTACAGGCTGGGTCACCATTCCAGCTATAATGTTTATCCCTAAGGATCCTTAAGACATATGTGGTGTCTTCCATAATAGTCCGTGCTCTTCGCACTCCTTGACTTTTTACATTCCCTTGAAATAAACTCACTAGTTCCTTTAGTCCTTTTTAACTTAACTGGGTTCCTTAACTTCGACTATTCCTGGTAATCCTTAGCTCTTGTTCGTTTTATACTGCTGACCGTAGACGGAGTCGACTACTTCCCGTGTTCGGACTCTACTCGTATACATATATGGGGTATCGTACTGATACATTGCTACTTACCCAACTAACCCATAAGTAGGTCTGTCAGGCCCACAAGCTCCTATCGGAGTGCGGTCGTCCCACAACACAGTTGGTACACTTGTAGTGTCCGTTACACGCCTAGGTGAAGTATTCTGTTGTCAACTCCCTTATATTGTCCCGTAACAATTTTCATTCCTTGTCAGTTGCTCTTGGTTTCACTGGTTTGGTTTAAAAGAGGGTTGGAAAGAAGTGTTGGTTTGAAAGAAAGTCTGGTTTTGAAAAGAAAAGGGTTTGAATAAATCTGGGTGGAAAGAAAAATTTTCATGGTTTCACAACACCTTCTTACCTTATCCAAGTCTAGCTTCTTGCTGACTGGTGTACTTACAATTACAAAGGTCAGGCTGTTAAGCCCTTCCATGGTATAATGTTCACACTTAATTTCGTGGTACTTTACTAAGTACTTGTAGTGTTATAAATTTCCCGAACAGCCCTGTTATAGCAGCACTTGCTATGGCAAGTGCGCCATGCTAACTGGCTATCAGTTTAACACATACCGGTGTGGTATTGTTTTTACCCATATTGTCATCAGTGGCCTTGTTGGCCCTCACTGATCCTACTGTCTTCATATGACGGTCATCAACTAGGGTGTTTCCCATTCTGGGAGACCCCTTTGTCTTAGTATTGTATCTCTTTGTAGCCCGTTCCACGTATTTGTCGTGGTTACTGAGACTTGTCTCTTGTTTGGGCACTACGTTGTAGTTCCTTGTCGGTTGGTATACCGTTGGTGTTTATTTATAACTGTGGTCCGTAGACACTGTCTCGGGTGTTTTAATCCACTTCTTGCCTGTTGCACGGTGGTGCGTTGCAAGCTGGTATTCTCGACTGCTCTGCATGTCGACCCATGTTGCCGGAAATTCTATTCTCCAATATACAAGATCCTTCACTCATGCTATGAAATGCGGTTAACACTGTTTAGATGGAGACCGTCTCCGGGATTCCCAGTTTCCGGGATCTACCGTATGACAGGTTCTCCGTACCCTAAAGGTATATAATAACAGCCAGATCGGGTATTCCCGAGTATGAGAGTGGACTTCCATCTCTCTGGCGTTGTTTCCCCAAGTTATATACAGGGATTGTGGAGGGTGGGAAGGATATGTAGGTTTCCAGTAGTCACTGGTAGTTCCTAACTAGCGTATCTCTCACGCTATCACTCAACCCTTAACCCAAAGTACTTAAATCCTAACTCGGTACTTCCTAAGCTCGGTAATTCAGTCATCAGAGCGATACTTCGCTCTGATACCACTTTTTGTAACACCCCATCCAACATAAACATACTTACAACAAACTGCAGCGGAAGAACAACCTATCACATTACTATACTTGTTGGTGTTACACGCCGTTAGCCACCCACGTGGCTAACAAGGCTAATACATACACAATGTACCGGTCTGATGGGCTAAATTCCCGAGCGACTATACATTGATATTCCTTTACATTAACAACAACAACAACAACATATACCTTATCAACTATACCGAGTATTTTAGACTGGTGCCGACAACAATATCGGTCTTACTACACCTACTGTATACATACTTAAATGATTACCCCTGTACAATGTCTACCCCGTCTTACTCTCGGACGGCTTCCAGCTCACTGTACCTGAAATAAGAAGAGAAGAGAAAGGGGTGGCCCCAAGGGGCTCAGCACCTTTGCTGGTATGGTAATCCCGCAGCCCGCATGCTATCGGGCCACGCACAACTACTTGTCATCTTAACATGCAGTTGATTATATTTAAATCATACATGTAGCAACAAACACACAACATTAAACATTTCGCCTCAATGGGCTCAACTATCGGATAATACATCCTACTTAATAAATCACCCATGGTATTCATCATTCCTAGAGTGTTTCTCCTCCAACGGAGCTACTTCCTTAATAGACGACACATACCCTTAAATCGGGTTATCCTCAAATGCCTCTTATCACAAACTTGGAACCATTTCCATGATCCACACACTTCACCTTTTACAACATTAACATACACTACATAACAAAACTTAACAACACCTTGCACGTTTCCATGTGCACAACATAACACCGCAATAAATATTGCATCACAACAAAACACACAACACAACGGGAATGGTTCTCATAGGAACCGACCCAAACATCACCAACATACTGGTGAGCCTAGAGATTGTTGCCAGTCTCATGATAAGCTCGTTACATAACTCGTTACCGTTTCGTTAAATGAACGGTTAACTTAACACAAGGTGCCCCGGATATAGTGATCCAAGCACACCGAAACAAACATAACAATAGTATGCCCCTGTGGCCCGACGTGAGTCAGTAATAGCCTTGGTTAAGCTAAAGGGAAGGTTGGGAACCAAATTGGAAAACAACCATAACATACAGAGGATCGAACCTGCTATGACAACGACCCCCATACTCACACGCGTGGCCGGAACAGACCGGACTCCTCACTCCCCCCGTTAGCACTTATTAGTAGTTCAACTTTGAACTTTATCAAACAAATCACAACATTGAGTTAAGTCTTGTCAGACATACACAAGGGAAGAGAGAGTCACACATTCACATACAAACATCACACACAAACATCACATAACCAACTCACGCATAGCCGTGGTTAGAACGTTCCTTAAGTCGGAAACGTTATTACCGGATACCGTTCTCTTACGTTTACCTAATAGTGGTTAACTAGCCCTTCAAGCGCATTAGAGGTTACCGGTATCGGCACGTAAACATACAATAACAATAATGACTGTAAACTCGTTTCATGATTTATAACATAACGTGGCAAACATACAGAAAAACACATTGGCATACAAGCCGGTGTAATCCGATAGGACACAGGTTGCAAGAAAACCATACCTGTCACCGGAGTCCACTTATCCTGTCCTTATATGTTCCTCGAGCAATTCTCGAACAACTGTTAACATCACATGTTTTATTAACATCGGGGTTTGCTTGATCATTTAATGTCAATGCTAATTTTCCCCGTTAACTTAGTTACATAACTTAACATTTTTAACTTGTTTTACTTTTAATACAACTTTTAACCCACTTATTGTTTAAAACTCACCTAACATGTCCTAACATCCTTATAACATCATTACCTACCAATCCCCATCATCATATCATTTCATAACCTTAAACAACATTTTTGGTCCGACCGACCCACCGACCGACCCACACTGGGTCGGTCCATTACAGACCCCTTTTACTTCCTTAAACATGTCCGTCCGACCCACGTCCGACCCACCATTCTGGGTCGGTCCATGTGCGAACATTTTCCTCCTTTGAAACTTGACCGACCGACCCATGTCCGACCCACCCTTTTGGGTCGGACCTTTACCGAACACCTTCCTAACATTTTACAGAGGCTCGACCGACCCACAAACTGGGTCGGCCCCTGGGTCGGTCGCCTCCTAAACTTACCCAAACTTCGTCAAATCTTCACCAAACTTCTCCTAAGGCCTCTTGATGTGTTCTAACATCATTTGGCACTTCAAACACACCTTTAAGATATTCTTAAACACTTACAAAACTATTTTTCCTAATTCCTTAAGCCTTTACTTACATCTCCACAAAATTCCTAACACTTACAATGTTTTCTCCTTATGATTTCTAGGTGGCATTTCACCTATAATGACCACAACACTAAGGTGTTTTCTCTACACCTTATCATCATCTCTCAACTTCTTTCTTACTAGCTAAATCTCCTTTTTCACATCATACCTAAACATCACTTGTTCCTTGAACATCAACATTACCTAACCTTAAACAAACTCCTCCAAGACTTACACACATCCACTAAACACACATTGAATTCCTAGAACTTCAAAGACAACACCTAAATCCTTGCATCACTCTAGACCACTTTAATACATGTTTTCTTCTCTAGTAATCATTCATTCACCTTTGACACTTCCTAGTTCACCAAAACTTCCTTAAAACACTTAGAACTTCTTACACATTTTCCCAAATTTGGCCATAGCTTCTCTTGCATTTACTCACATCCAAACACTTAGGTTTTCACCTTAAGTCATTCAATAATACCTAAAATCCATCAAACACATTCTTATACACAAACTTCACACATCAAGCACTACATCACAATATAGTGCATAACTTAAATTGCTTGGCACTTAGGCCCTTAAATGCATGGCTCTTAGGCCCTTAAATTGCATAACCTTAAACACTGAATTTCCCACATTAATAATGCCTTTGACCTGCAAATACATACACCAAAACATATGTTCTTTTACTAGTCTCCTTGAGAACATTTTGCTAGGTCACTCACCATTGGCTCCTTAGGTATTTTATCAAGCAAATCAAGCTCATTTTCCTAAGGCATTTAAACTACATTGAGATAGTTTGTTTACCTCTTTTTCCTCACAAATTCTTTCTTGGTTCCTTGTAAACCGGTGGGGTGGTTTTGTTTTGTCAACTTCTAAACATTATACAAACAACATAATGAGTATTCAAGCATTATGCTTCATCTCATTGTAAACCCTAGTTACACATATTGTTTTAACACATTAAGGTAATTGTTTTACCTTGGAATTGGAAGAGAACTTGAATAAGTATCAAGAGAGGGCTCCTCCTAGCCCTTGGAAGATTCAAATGAAGCTAAAACAAGCAAGATAAATACACCATTGTGAGGTGAATTTTCGGACAACATGTAAACATGGAGGAAACTTGATTTTTCTTTGAGTTTCCTTACCTTGAAGCAAAGGAGAACAAGAATATGTGAAAAGGTGAGCTCAAGCTCCTCCCATGGTGGTTTCTCTTGGCACCGAAATGGAGGTTTTGAAGCTTTGAAGAGACAAGATTGTAGAGCTTGGCTTAACTAAGAGAATGGTGGTGTTTGTTTTTGATTTGGTTAAGTGAGCTAGATTTTACATGTGGTCAAAGGTAGACTTCCATGGTGGTGGTGATATATTACCGAGAGAGAACAAGAAGAAGAGAGGAAGAAGAGAATGTGGAACCGTGTGAAATGAAGGAGGAAGGAAGAATGAAGATAGAATTTGCTTTTAAGATATTTAAGCCTTAAAGCAAATAGTAACTATGAGTCACATTTATTTACTTAACAAGTTAACATGTTTGGTGACTCCTCTCTACAAAAACCGGCCACCATTATGCCTAGGAGGGTGTTTTGGTCTTTGTTGACCAATTTAATCACTTATAACATTATATGTTACAAACTAGTTATAAAAGTCACTATTCACCTATAACAAGGCACATAGAAGTGAAATTTTTGATTTCCCACTAATATGGCCACCCAAATGTGATACTATATAGTACACATGTTAATTAAAGAGTAATGATGGACATTTAGCCATTCAAAACTCATTTACAAGACAATTTTTCAAAAACGTGCTTTAAGACTCCTTAAAGCACATTTTGTGTTTTAACTTGTTTTCAAGCTTGGTTTTCTTTAGTAATTGCTTTAATATGTTCATTAACATATAAATAAGGTATAGGTATGACCATTAGGTCTTTTACACATTTATCCCAAGCTTAGAGCACATTTTTGCTCATACTGACTTTAAGGTATTACCTTGTGTTTTGTTTGGTTTCATTGTCTACCAAAGTTTCCTAAGGACTTGTTTAGCCTTATTAAATCATAATTAAATGTTATCAAGTCTTGGTAGGCTCTTTGGGTCCTAACCAAGTTCACTCATAGCTTAGAGCATGTTTTTGCTCAAACTGTGTCTTAGTGCTTTATTGCACTTTATGTTTAAATTGTTCACTGATGTTTCTAAGGCACTTTTTAGCCTTTACATACCATAATTTGATATTTAAACCACATATCAAGGTTTGGGGTATTTGACATAACCTACTACCACTTAGGAAGATTCAACATCTGCTACCTATACCATCTACAATCTAGGAGCCCGGAGCACCCCACCGACATCTAAACCATACACTTTCCAACCGAACAATGTCGGTTATCCGCCCAGGTATGATTTTATTAAGGGGATACCTGACACCCGAAGCACAAATAGCCATCATCAGGATGCAATCAACTAGGAATGGGACCGGGAGGTTTTTACACACCGAGTACCCAGGGGGAGCAAAGATGAAATTAAAGATGATGAGCTTGGGCAAGGATTGGAATCCGTATGCCAAGAATTACCAAACCACAAGGGAGCAAGATGGAGTCTCACCACCGGGAATACCCGAAGAGTTCCATCCAGTTATTACACAAGTCATGGAAATCGCTCAGCAGTTGGAAGCTGAACCGATTCCAGACATCCAGCCAGACATTTGCATTGTAAACTTCTACGAAAAAGATGGGAAACTGGACTACAACCAGGATAAGGACGAGACAACGGAGTCTCTCGAAAGAGGATACCCGTAGTGTCTTGGTCCATTGGAGATGATGCGGAATTTTTATACGGCGAGCAGAAGCGTGCGGACCGTGCAGATAAGATAGTACTTAGTCCGGTGTATGTATTTTTTGGGAGGAGAATCAAGGATGTTATAATCATGGGATTAAGAGAATCAAGCGGAATACAGCACCGTCAGCAGTAATCATGCGACGCACATGAGACCAGGAAGATTAACCTAACCTTTAGACAATATTAGCCATGTAATGTTGGAATGAGATGAGAAATGAGATGTAATATTGAAGCACATGTTGTAAACAGGATGGTCATGAATAAAATAACAGTGTTGTTCATATAATTGTTACGACTCTTGTTATACCATCAATACTCATGAAGCTTGTGAACACAATTAGGTTATGGACTCGGTACGGAAGGTGCACTAAGCATACTTACAAGCACGGCCGACGCCAGCGGTACTATCCTCACCGGCACCTTTCCGATCAATGGAATGGAGGCATCTGTTCTCTTCGACTCAGGGGCCCGCATACCTTTGTCTCGGCATCATTCGCGAGCAGGTTGGGGCTAACGCTGATGATACCCGACTTCACGGTTTACGCTCCCGTCTAAGGAGAAGGTTCGTTGCACTCGTTACTACCGAGGAGCCCCCATCAGAATTAAGGGGGAAGACTTCCCAGTCAGTTTCATTGAGTTCAGTAAGCTAGGATTTGATGTTATCTTCGGGATGAACTGTTGGAGCAGCACAAGGGACGTATCCTCTGCGCCGAGCATAGATTGCTGCTCAGGAGTCCGTCTGGGGTAACAATATCATACCGCCAGAGGCCCAGAGAGCCTTCGACTAAGATCATCACCGCCATGGCAATGCATAGAGAATTAAGGAGAAAGGAAGAGTATACCTCTGCTATGTACAGGACATAGAGAGAGACCCTGAGTTCGACCCCGACTTACCGGTAGTGTCGGAGTTCCCCGACTTATTTCCACGGGAACTGCCCGGCATGCCACCCCACTCGGGAGGTAGAGTTCACCATCGAGCTGCTACCTAGTACCGGACCGATAGCCAAAGCACCATACCGTATGGCTCCGGCAGAAATGACTGAGTTAAAAGAACAATTGAAAGATTTTGTTGGATAAGGGATTCATTAGACCAAGTGTGTCACCATGGGGAGCGCCAGTCCTCTTCGTGAAGAAGAAGGATGGTAGTCTCCGCCTCTGCATCGACTACAGAGAGCTGAATGCAGTGACAGTGAAGAATAAGTACCCACTACCCCATTGACGATCTGTTCGATCAGTTGAAGGGAGCATCTGTGTTTTCCAAGATTGATCTCAGATCGGGGTATCATCAGATAGCCATTAAGGAGGAGATATTGAGAAGACGGCATTCCGGACACGATACGGCCACTATGAGTTTACAGTGATGCCGTTCGGTTTGTCGAACGCACCGGCGAAGTTTATGGATCTGATGAACCGCTTGTTCCGGGAGCAGCTGGACAAGTCGGTTGTGGTTTTTATTGATGACATTCTGATATATTCAAAGTCTAAGGTTGAGCATGAGGAACATCTGAGGAGAGTGTTGGAAATATTGAGGGAGAACCAGCTATATGCTAAGTTCTCCAAGTGTGAGTTTTGGCTTGACCAGGTCTCTTTCCTAGGTCATGTCATCTCAGATGCTGGGATCGCAGTGGATCCAGCAAGATTGATGCCACGTACCTGGCCAAGGCCGAAGACTGTTACCGACATCCGGAGCTTTCTCGGTCTGGCAGGATACTATAGGAGATTTGTTAGAGATTTCAGCAAGGTCGCGAAGCCGATGACCAGTCTGATGAAGAAAGATGCGCCATTTCTGTGGACAGTTGACTGTGAGAGATCATTTCAGTGCTTGAAGGACTCACTGACCACTGCACCGGTACTGACCATTCCAGACGGTACAGAGGGCTTTGAGGTTTATTGTGATGCATCCGGCAGAGGGCTGGGTTGCGTGCTCATGCAACATGGCAAGGTGGTGGCATATGCCTCACGCCAGTTGAAGAAACATGAGGAGAACTACCCCACACATGATTTAGAGCTGGGAGCTGTAGTCTTCGCTTTGAAGATATGGCGCCACTACTTATATGGGGTTAGTGTCACGATCTACACCGATCACAAAAGTTTGAAATACATATTCACTCAGAAAGAGTTAAATCTTCGACAGAGGAGATGGTTAGAGTTTCTGAAAGACTATGACATTGACCTCCAATACAAAGAGGGGAGGCCAATGTTGTAGCAGATGCCCTGAGCCGTCGAGCACACTCACTCCATTCGCTAGTTTCTTTCTCCAGCTTGGTTGATGAGGTGCGAGAGGCTCAGAGGACTGATGAGTATATGAGAGAGGTCAGACAGAAGCTGACAGATGGTACCTTTGAGAGTCAGAAATACGACTTCAGACTTCATGATGATGATCTGATCAGACTTAAGGGCCGATTATGCATACCGCGAGGTAACACGGATCTGAAAGACCGTATACTTAGAGAATCACAAGTTCTTCAGTTTCCATCCATCCGGAGCCTCTAAAATGTATAAAGACATGAAGAGATACTTCTGGTGGTCGGGGATGAAGACAGATGTTACCGAGTTCGTCTTGAGGTGTCTCACATGCCAGAAGGTGAAATTCGAGCACCGACGACCGGCGGAATGGTACAGTCGATGCCAGTTCCGGAGTGGAAGTTCCATGATATCTCCATGGACTTCGTAGTTGGGCTTCCACCTGCTAGGGGAGGTCTCAACATGATATGGGTGGTGGTGGATCGCCTTACCAAAGTAGCCCGATTCATACCGATGAAGGATACTTGGAAGGTGACCAAACTAGCTGAGTTATTTGAGAAAGAAATCATGAGACATCACGGCATACCAAAGACCATAGTGTCAGATAGAGATACCAGATTCCTTTCGAGGTACTGGAGAGCTACCAGAGAAGCGTTGGGTACAGAACTCAAACTGAGTACCGCGTTCCATCCTCAGACAGATGGTCAGACTGAGCGTACTATTCAGACACTCGAGGACATGCTGAGAGCATGTGCCTTAGACTTCCAGGGTAGTTGGATTGACAGATTGCATCTGATCGAGTTTTCATACAACAACAGCTATCACGCTTCGATCAAGATGGCACCTTTTCAAGCGTTGTACGGTAGACCATGTCGTACACCGCTCTGCTGGGATGAGTCGAGTGAGACGGTCATTATAGGACCAGAGTACTTAGAACAAGTTAAGGCTGAAGTCCAGCAAATTAGGGAGAACATGAAAGCTGCTCAAGATAGGCAGAAGTCGTATGCTGATGTTCGACGACGGGACCTGGAGTTCGCAGTGGGCGACCGGGTATTTCTGTGAGTATCACCGATGAAGGGTGTATTCAGGTTTGGGCAGAAGGGCAAGTTAAGCCCGAAGTTTGTTGGTCCTTATAAGATTACGGAGCGGGTGGGCCCAGTTGCTTACAGGTTGAATTTACCTGCTGAGCTGGGTAAAGTGCATGATGTTTTTCATGTTTCACAGCTGAAGAAATACATGCACCACCCCTCCCATGTGTTAGAACCTGAGAGGTTGACTTTAGAGCCAAATATGAGATCCGTGGAGACTCCTCAGAGAATCTTGGACAGTAAGACTAGGGACACTCGCCACAAGTCAGTGCGACTGGTGAAGGTTCTCTGGTCTAACCAGGATGTCGAAGAGGCCGCGTGGGAATTAGAGGATAAGATGAGGGCGAAGTACCCTTCTTTATTTACTGACTAGATCGTCTGTATAGGGTACGGGGCGTACCCCTTTTAAGGGGGGTAGAGCTTCCTCGCTTTTGAGTTAGGAAACAATCATGTTTGTCGTTTGTTTGGTTGTTTAAGATGTGAATTTGTGTAAGTTGCTACACTTCGGTGTAAGTTTGAGTTATGTATAATAGTTATGTATTGTATTTGAGATTGACCTTTGAGTCTTGAGATGTATGAATGTGAATAAGATGTGGTATTAAGATTAAGAGAATTGTGTACCGTGAATGGTTAAACACATGTGTGAACTTTGAGGACAAAGTTCTTTTAAGGGGGGTAGATTGAAATACCCCAAACTTAGATATGGTGTTTAAATGATAAACTAAGATATAAGGAGGCTAAATAATGCCTTAGAAACATTAAGAACATTTCTAATCAAAGAAAATATAAGGAAACCCAAAAGAGCAGTTTTAACAAAAACGTGCTCTAAGCTTGGAGAGACTTGGGAGAGTACCCAAATATTGCTCTAAGACCTTAGTAATATCCTAATGGTCATTTTAAATCAATTACTAAAGAAAACCAAGCTTGAAAACAAGTTAAAACACAAAATGTGCTTTAAGGAGTCTTAAAGCACGTTTTTGAAAAATTGTCTTATAAATGAGTTTTGAATGGCTAAATGTCCATCATTACTCTTTAATTAACATGTGTACTATATAGTATCACATTTGGAAGTCTATATTAATGGGAAATCAAAAATTTCACAACAATGTGCCTTGTTTTGATGAATAGTGAATTAATTAAGCTAGTTTATAACATAAGTCTATATAAGTGAGACATTTGGTCAACAAAGACTTAATTACCCTTAATTATAAAAAGGGGGCCGGTTTTTAAGTGTGACTCACCACACTTATCTAGCTAAGTAAAGATAAAGCAAAAAACAAGTAAGTTATAAAGTAAAAACACTATTCACCTTTTAAGATAAATATCACATTTTACTTACCTCTCTCCTCACTTCTTCATTCTCCCTTGTTTCACACGATTTCTTGCTCTCTTTCTCTTCTCCATTCACGTAGAACTCAACTCCATGAAAGCTCCATCTTCTCTTGCACACTACCTGCTCATTTAAGCTCCAAATCCAAAACAAAATACATATTCCTCTTAGTTAGCTCAAGCTCCTCCTTTCTATCTTTTCAAAACTTCAAGAGCTTCATTTTGGTGCCAAGTCAAACCACCATTAGAGGAGGAATTCAAGTTTGGAGACTCCATTGGCATCTCCATTCTCTTAAGGTAAAGAAGTGTAAGAAAATCTAGGTTTCCACCATTTTCTTCACATGTCCGAAAATATATACTCATGGAACTCCATGTTTATGCCTTGTTCTAGCTTTGTTTCTACTCTTCAAAGGAGAGAGGAGGTCCTTCTTGCTTCATATCCAAGTTGTCTTGAGAAACCAAGGTAAAACAATCACATTAATACCTTAAAACATATTTTTAACCTAGGGTTTGTTCCTTAGGGTTAATGTATTATCTAGTACTCATTGGAGTCATTGGATATTGGTTAGAACATTGGCAAGGAGACACACATTGGTGACCGAGATTGAACAAAGAAAAACCTAAGGAGAAAAGCTT
Organism: Limonium bicolor; assembly: GCA_023374045.1. Lineage (NCBI taxonomy): Eukaryota > Viridiplantae > Streptophyta > Magnoliopsida > Caryophyllales > Plumbaginaceae > Limonium > Limonium bicolor. The sequence continues at coordinate 308,133,655 of CM041778.1, forward strand.
TTAAGCTTGTGAGAAAACAAGGTAAATTACTTACCTTAAGGTGTTTTGTTGTTTAAGGGAATGAGATGTAGGTATATGATGAGTTTAGTGTAGAGTTTATATTGGGAAGGTGTTATATTAAACCTAGGAGAAACAATGACTATACTTGTGAACTTGTGACTAAGGAGCAAATGAGAAAAAGAGATAGTTTAAGAATATCAAGGTGAAGTACAAGAAGCATTCTATTTCAATGGGAGCCTTGTTGAGTGTATTTGCAGGTTGAAGGCATATATATGTGGAAATTCAGTGGTTAAGATTATTGTCATTTAAGGGCCTAAGTGCCAAGCATTTTAAGTTTAAGCACTATATGATGATGGGGTGTGGTTTTGGTGTAAATTGGGTGTTAAGGTGTTGTGGTGAGAATTTGTGTGATGTTGGTTGTTTGACGGAGAAAAGCCATGTATTAGGTGGTATTATATGCTAGAGAACCCATGGCAAAATTTAGAGGAGAACCTAAGTGTTTAAGATATTCTAAGGGAATTTAATGACTAAGGAAGTACTAGGATGTTCTATAGGTTGTCTTGATGAAAAAGAGTGAGAGTTAGGTGTTCTAATGACTTATAATGACTTAGGCATTACTATGAAGGATTTAGAAATCAAGAGAATGTATTTGAGTATTTAGGACTTAGGCAAGTGTTGGTGCACAACTAAGAAGGAAATAATGTGTTGATGATGGGAGTTTAAACTTGTGAAGGAACATTAAGTAAATGCTTAAGAGAGTTTAGATAGTGAAAGATGCTTGGGAGATGATGTTATAGTGGTGAGGAAAACATTTGGTATAGTGGCTACATTAGGTATGAACCACCACCTAGAAACCTAGGGGAAAGCATTACAAGTGTTAGCATTATTACAAGGAAAATGCATAAGGACTAAGGTGTATCTTGGTGAATGATTTAATGTGTTTTGAGGAGGGCTTAAGGTGTATTTGAGGTGCCCAAATGAGGTTATAACATATTAGGATATATGAGGAGAAGTTTGGAGATGAATGGGAATTTAGAAACAAGGTTCTGGAGCCGACCGACCTTAGGGACCGAACTTGCAAGGTCGGTCGGGCTCAGTTTACACTACCGGAAAATGTTTCTGGAATCGACCGAACTTGGGGACCGGACTTACAAGTTCGGTCGGACCTGTATTTTGTGAAGGAATTAAGTCTCTGGAATCGACCGAACATAGGACCGGACTTGGCAAGTTCGGTCGAGCTCAAATTTCCCACGGGGGAAACTCTCGGGAATTGACCGACCTTGGGGACCGGACTTACAAGGTCGGTCGGGTTAGAATTTTCAAACGGTGAAGTGTTCTGGAATGGACCGACCTTAGGTAAGGTCGGTCGGAAGTTCGGTCGGACCCAAAATATAAAAAAAAAAAAGAAATTTTAAATTCTAAGAATGGTAATGGGTAATGAGGTATACCTTTGGTAGGGTGGTAATGATTGGGACCCTAAGAACTTAAGGAAGTAAGTTAAGATTAAGTATAAGTTTTAATGTTTAAAGTTAAGTTTGTAAGCTAAGTGGCAAGAACTTGAGAGGTTATTAAATGGGAATCTTTAGAGACCAAGTGAGTTAAGTAAGGTGCAAATAACTAATGGCCTAAAAATGAATGAATGTTTTAGGTTTGTGAATTGGGACCCTGAAGAAGGTTAAACAAACAACGATCGACGGTGAACGGTACAATCCTTCTTGTGACCTGCTTGCTAACGAGGTGTCCCTCGGCTTGTGTGCTATCTGTTTAATTGCTATGACTAAAACAAGATAAAGCATGCAACCGGTTATATTGTTCTCGTTGTGATTGTGTTATATTTACACTAACCCGCGAGACTTTAGATTGTTACTAACCAAGTTTAGTACTTACTGAGTTAAGAATAAGAGTTAAGTTTGGTGGTTGTTGGTTAATGCCTGTTAAGGCTTAGCTAGCACATGGTGATTAAGATTCTACTAACTGGAACTTGAGTGAGGAAACCCGGGACCGATCTCCGGTCATGCATGCTAAGGAAAAGGGGGACGGTATCTGAATCAGATCCGCCCTCCGCTTAAGGACTTGTCTTCGGACTTGTAGCCTAGGGCCGGTTGCCGGCTCAGCTACGCTGGACTCCCGTCCAGAGTAGGTGGCATTAAGAAGGTGCGGTGGGATCACCTAAATCCCAGGTTCGAATTAAGCTACAACCAATCCCTTCCAGGAAAGGTTTGTATACTGAGGTTAAGATTAAGATTGAGATTAAGATTAAGGTAAGGTAGGGAACTGAGATTAAGGGAATGAGGACTAAGGAAGGGATTACTAACCCACTTGTTAAGGGAACGCTTGAGTCGTTCATTGGTTGTGAACTATATATGTTCATCTGTGGTTATTGTTATTGCACTTCATATTATGCTTGTGTATGTAATCAATTTCCATGCTATCGACAATTAGTCGTCGTAGCCCCGTTAGCTTGGGGGCCATGAGAGGGTGTACCAGCATTCGTGCTGACCCCCTCGGGGGCTATTTTTACACTTGCAGGTAAGAGACCCATGAGGACGCACTACGAGAGTAGGAGCGGTTAGACTTAGGTTGGGTTGTTTATTTTGAGTTCGGGTTGCGCCTGTGCACCCGACTGTTTATATTAAACTGATGTAAGTTTGGAATTATGTTAAGATGCTAGTACTCGGTTGGTTGTGGTATTATGAATGTTGATGTTTAAGCTGGATAAGTATTTTTGGGTAAGTATTGTAAGCATTTAAGCCGGTATATTCTAACGATCAGACCGTGGCAAGGTCCAGGTGTTGTTTATTTCCGCTGCAACGTATTCGATTAAGTGTTCAGATTGCGATAACCACGATAGGCTTTGGATGGGGTGTTACACCAGGACAGTTAGTGAACTGAGAATACATGATACTGAATTCGAGACTTTTATCAGTTTAAGCTTGACAGATTTTTTTTGTTTTCCTTTGTTTTCTGTGGATGTATTAAGTTTAGAGATAGCTCACCCCTTTATCTAAGTTGTTCCCCCTGGCTGCTTCTTGGCATAACGTGGGACTCCTTGCACCTTGATCACTCACCAGTAACCTGAGAGAATTTCTCAGGTGTTAGACTTGACAAAATCTGAGGGGGAATCATGACTGAAAGTAGCAGAGAAAGGAAGGAATAACTTGCCTCAGGTGCTCTACCTTCTGGCAATGTTTGCTGGAAGAGCTTCACGACTCTTACTCAGGAAATGTTCAAGTGACACCTACTGATGCGTAAGGGGGAGATTGCTTCAGGAGTGGTTTTCGATCAGGAGCAAAAATAGGAAGGAACAGAAGTGAAAAGGGAGAATATTGCAAAACATCTACGTTACCTTGTGTGCAGAAGAAACAGAGAGGAACGAAGAGAGCTTCTGTACAAAAAGAACTGGTGCATGCAAGAAGAGAGGAGAGATGGTATGTATGTCTATGAATCGACTGGCACAAGGCAAAAAAGGAGCTTAGACGCAGGGAATTCCCTGACTGTTAGTGGAATCAGGTTCCAACGAAGAACTTTGTGGGAGTTTGAAGAATGGATACCTCTGATGCGTGGAAGTTTGCACAACACAGGCTTGTTGCACATAATCGTTAGAATTTTTTTTTTCTGAAACGAAGTGACTCAGGTTGTGCTTGTGGTCTCCGAGGTGTATGTCTCATTGACTGATTTTGTGGAAATCAAAAACCGGCACTAGCGATTGTATTGTGAGTATGAAGATCTCAGTGTGGGTTTCAGGTGTTTGTACAAATACAAGGGAGTCACGTGCTTGATCGTAAGGAATGAGGGAAAATGCTGTTCGAGTTGGGGCGTGAATTGCTCAGAACAAGAAATCAGTATACAACATAGGAGGAGTAAGGATTCGATACTTACAAAGGCGTGTTTGCTTCTATTTTTATTTGTAATTACTTAATAGACTAGCTACTAGTTTTAATTCGTTGGTATTAATTATTGAATTTGAGCGTAGCTCAACCGGTTAAGGCGTTCGGGAAGGTACCAGAGGTACCGGGTTCGAACCCCAGCTAGAGCTGGTTTGCTCTTTTTCTTTTTCTCTTCTCTTTTTTTGTATAAGTGTATATACATGCCTATTTTATCGTGGTTACATACATATACATATATGTAACTATTTTATCTTGTCACGTTGTTAATTGTATTTATACATATATATATGATTATTTTATTCTGTCGTGTTTTCGTTGTATATACCTAAGCGACTACATCATCATGTCACGTTATTAGTTATATATACAACGTTGTAATATTGTAACGTTACATATATGTATTCTCATATTCGTACACATATATACATCGTTGTAGTATTGTAGCGTTGTGTAAATGTATTTTCTTATGCACATATATATATATGTTAACGTTTTCGGTTTAGAAGTGCGCATTCATATATATGAGTACATTTACGTTCTTAATTTGTCTAGAGTATATAGGATGTTCAAACAATTTATTGGGCGCACTAGGGGTATTTATTTTACGCACCGACATGTACATGCGGTATAAGTATCCGCTTGGATCTATATTTAAAATACCATAATGTTTCATGGTAATTATTGCACATAATTTAATTTAAACTTCCCTAATTTAAAGTGGTAATTACTCAGGGCATTTCAGTCTACCCCCCTTAAAAGAACTTCGTCCCGAAGTTGTCTCAATCAAATTTCTATCTAACCACCCAACGAATCTCACGGTTCTAATCCATTCAATCCTATCAATTCTAAAGTTCCAACATTTTCCTAGCCTTCCATTCTACCACTAGGTTTCCAATCCAAACCAATCACACATACATGTATATATCACAAGTCTCGAGGAACATACATACACGACAGTTCACGTATACATCACCAAATACATCTCAAGTGTTTAAAGCACACCGATGCAACAATCAACATGTCACACCATAAAAACCAACATACAACATTCATTCATTGCACAGTGTACATCCAATACAATACACACCCAATTCACACACATAGCATCCAACACAACACCACAAACAGGTAATAACCCAGTGAAAACGCAACGCGCCTACCCCCCTTAAAATGGATTACGCCCACGTAATCCTTATTATATCCTCCTTGAACCTTGGTTCACGATGTTTAAGTCTCAAGGAGCATTCTAGTTTCCATTCAATGTAACTCTCATTATAATGCCATCAAAGGTCTTGGCCCTGTTAATGGCTGGGTATCAGTATCAAAAGGCTTTTATTGGTATCTATACCGATCTACCAACAGATTCGGTTTTTTTGTCTCTCAGGGTCTAAGGTATTGGCCGATATGTCACTTGTTATTTAACAGGAAAATGGGAGATACGGTCCACCATCTTCTACTGTGCGACTCTGATTACCTTCGGGTTTAGGTTTCCCCTCACTATGCCTTTCAAGTTAGTGTATGGCTTAATTGTTTCTTCCGCCTAGTCTCTTGGCTGACATGGGGTATTTTAATTTATGCACCATCTCGGTGGGTTGTAGAATGTCTATCCATTTACTTTGGAGGTCGGATATTCCTACTTTTGGTGTAGTTTTAAGCATCTGAATTGTTGTTTCTGGCTGACCCTTTTTGGTCTTTTAATGATTTAGTTCTTATTTGAATGTTATCGACGTGTCATTGTTACCACGATTTGTTTAGTTTATGTTACCGCTCATATTTATGTGTAGCTAGCTAGTTACTCTCATAGCATTACTACTTTCCTTTATCCTTTAATGTGTACAACCAAGTTAGACGTTTTTCGTCTCTAAGTATCTTTATTTTTTTAGCCCAATTATGGCCTTGTCACTGCTGGTTGACTTCAATTGGTTTCAGTCAAAAGGTTACCAAATTATATATGTTAGAAGTTTGTGGCTGTAACCTCTAAATTTCGATATCGCATCCTTCGTACTTTGTAGTTCATGTGTCCACTTGTAAGAGGTTTCGAGAGTTATCCAACCCTTACGTGGTCAGCGTAAGTGTTGAACTATCCTTCCACCCCAATTTGTGCTCAGTATCACTTGACCTGACCAGGGTTAAGTTCAACCTTGCACGTCCAACAAACAAATAACCAATTTAATTATTACCCTCCATGCTTCTAGTCATCTGGCCATCAATTCTTGAATGAATCCTTTAAATTTTCCAACTATGTATACGTCTAAAGGTGTACATATATACATTCGCTCATTCTTGTATCCATAATATACGTATACTTATGTGTTATAAGTTCCAAGGTCGTATTTGTATTACGATACCCCTTTGTCTTATATATATATATGCACATATGGTTGTTTCCATAGATTTAATGGTATATTGGTACATATTTCCGTATCCTCCTGATATTGTGAGTTCTTTTCATTCCAAGTTCTCATATTATCGAGTGGACTTGTTTCAGTCAGCCTCTCTTCGGCTCAGATCTATAAATCTTGAGCCTAGTATGGATATAGGTGATCCATCCGCACCGTATTTGGAGATATAGTATGGATATAGGTGATCCATCCGCACCGTATTCATAGATATAGTATGGATATAGGTGATCCATCCGCACCGTATTCATAGATATAGTATGGATATAGGTGATCCATCCGCACCGTATTCATAGATATAGTATGGATCTAGGTTATTCATCCGCACCGTATTCATAGATATAGTATGGATATAGGTGATCCATCCGCACCGTATTCATAGATATAGTATGGATATAGGTGATCCATCCGCACCGTATTCATAGATATAGTATGGATATAGGTGATCCATCTGCACTGTATTCATAGATATAGTATGGATATAGGTGATCCATCCACACCGTATTCATAGATATAGTATGGATATAGGTGATCCATCCGTACCGTATTCATAGATATAGTATGGATATAGGTGATCCATCCGCACCGTATTCATAGATATAGTATGGATATAGGTGATCCATCCGCACCGTGTTCAATGTCTTACCATAAGATTAAGTTCTTTTAATCTTCCCGCCTAAGGTTCAACCCCAGGTGTTATAGTGAATAATTTGTCAAGTATATACAAGCCTTTTAGGTCTTAGTGTATGCCTAGAATTTATCTAGGACATCGCATGTTCGAATATACTTGTATTGGAGAACCGTATTACCGTTACTTTACCTAAGGTATCACGTGGGTTACTTAGGATAATAAAGTCCACGTCATTGTCCCTTTATGAGTGATGTTTTCTTATCGCTACTTATATCTTAATCCAAGGTTTATATTCGGTAATTGTCTTCCTTTTTTTTGTCATGGTTGTTATACTAAATAGGAGAAATTAAATTATACGATATTGTATAATTGAATTTGAATCATAAGGTTGGAAATTGCTTGGCTAAGTAATATTAACCTTGACAAACATTTGAAGTAAGAAGATGTATGTATATATATATACTTCCATATATACAATTGGTATTTATATTGGATATAATACGTGTATAAGTAAGAGTATTCACATAAAACAAATGTGATAATAATGAATAAATGAACTTACAAAATAATGAGTATAATGAATAAACTTTAAAAGTTTAGTATGGTATTATACAAATGTTACATGATATTAAGATAGGAATCTTAATATAAGTTTGTATAATATATCACGAACTAGTACGAATAATCACCTTACATAAAATAATGAAATGTAACTTTTAATGAAAGGAGTTTTATAATTCATGTATATTTGTATGTGCATAAAGGCGTGACTAACATATGTAGGAAGTGCGTATGAAATATGGTTGAGGACCATATAATATTTAATGATGGGTTTATAAATGAATAAAGTTGATAAACTGTAAATTATACAATCAAGAGTAGCATATTGCAAAATACATGAATTATCTAATACCATGTATATGATGAATGTTGTAAACTAAAGTACTTAGATAAACTAGTCAAGTCAACATGCTTGACTAAGTCAACTAGTTTGACCAAGAGGTCAAGTTGACCAACTTATACCCAGAACGGGAGTTTAAGAAATAATATTGTCACAATACATGCAACTATATAATATATGATTAAATCAAATAAAAACTACATATATAAATATATATATATATATGTAAAACCGAGAATATGTGTATATATATACGTATATACAATATGGTTTTAATGTCATGACATAAATATATATATATATATATACTATAAGTCATACAGTGTAAATTAAAGTATAGTTTATTAAAATGAATAGTGTGATATTTAATATATGGTACAATACCAAATGGTTAAATAATACTATCATATAACGTAGTGCATGAGCATTAAATGCTATGCGAAATAACGTTGCATGTGTGATCATTTCTTTCGTAACCATAATTAACGATATACACATGATCCCAAGGATTCATCTCTTTTTTTTATAACATTGAATTCCACTAATGGTGGCCACGGGTCCGGTTCCACCGGTTCCGGTTCTGGAAAATGTGTATTCGTATTCGGAACCAGTCTGGGCGGTTCCGGTTCTGAAATCTGGATTCGCTTCGGATTCAGTCAAAAAACCGGTTCCGGCCGGTTCCGGTTCCGATTCTGATCGGTTCCGACCGGTTCCGGAGCGGTTCTGGAAAGATTCGATCGGCTCCAGTTGCTTCATTTTAGCTCCGATTTGAGATCTGTTTGAGCGCACACGTTCCTCTTTTCATCCACTTTACTCCTAGATAGGTTATTCTTCAAGTTTATAATTTTAAATGTGTAAGAAACAAATACTTAGGAATTTTTATTGAATTTACAAAAAATAAGGAACAAAAAGAATTTTATTATATGATTCACTGCCTCATTAAAACCTTATTAGGTAAAAACCCATTGGGTAAACCCTAATAAGGAAAAAGAGTACAGCTACTAAGAGGTTACATGATTTCAATTTACAAGTCTTAAAAAAAAGATTACATGGAAAGAAAGTAATACTAAATTACTAATACATTCTAAAATATTACAAGATAGAAGTCCTAAGTGGTGTTATCCCCATTCATCTCATACCAATCATCATGTTGGCCTTCATATTGCAATGCGCGTGCTTGGGATCTAACGGCTATTTTCTTCAGAGGAGCGCGCGCCCGAGAACCAAAACGACGTCGTTTTGGCCCGATTCCAATGGTAACTTCAACCGGTTCGGAGGCGGTTCCGGTTCCGGTTCCCGGTTCCGAATCCGATGACGGTTCCAGGCGGTTCCGGTTGGCCCGGTTCGGGCCCGAATCTCAAAACATGTATTCGTATTCGGAACCGGCTGAGGCGGTTTGGTTCTGGTTCCGGTTCCCGGCCGGTTCTGGTTCCAATCGGTTCCGGGTAGAACCGGACCCGATGGACACCATTAAATTCCACAGTTACCCGTTGCATTGCTTGCGGGTGTTTTAACAGTTCCTCTTCTGGAATTTGTTCCTCCATGATTGGAACTTAATTCTCTATTGTACATAACTCATTTTATTTGGTCTCCTTGAACAAAATATTCGATAGATGTTTGAACATAGTGGTGAATTCGCTGCCATTTTCTTATCTGTTTGATTTGTGTTAGGGTGGGTAACCAGGGTCTCATGGTAATGACTATTTACAAGGTTCGAGAGTTATTTTTTTTTATCCCTATACCAATGTGTTTTCTTCAGGGGACTGCAATTAGTGTCTAGGAAAATTCGTTATGTCAGAGAATGAAGGGAAATGTGAGAGGGAGCAGGGAATTTATTGAATTCCGTAATATTATACCTTAGTGTGTAAAATTATGTCATGCTTCATTAAGCATTATGGATTGTACCAATTTATGGTGTAATTTCGTCCCGAACTATCTCCTCTCATTTCATGGTTTTACGTGGGGTTTACTAAAATTAACCTCTCAAGTGTACGAATTGAAGAGTTTATCTCAGTCCCATCCTTGGCTTAGTTAATTGCTTATGTAAGCTTTATTTATTTCATAAATGTTAGGGTGTTTCGGTCCTCTTCGCTTGTGACATAGGGTCCTATCGACTGCTAAGCATATTGACCCAAGCTGCCTTTCAAATTTGGTCCCTCAGTGGGTATTATTCCTTCGACGACGTCTTTGAACTACACGCTCTAGTCAGAGCTTCGAGTCTTGGCTATTGTATAGTATAGTTTTTCTTCACGGGTTAATGGTATAACATTAAGTAGATGCCAGATCGGGTTTCCCCGAGTAAGAGGAGGTTCTACCTCTCTGGCATTCTTTCCCTGAATTTAACTAGGGATGTGGAGGTCGGGTGTAGGTGTCTGTAGGTATCCAGTAAACACTGGTGAAAACCCTAACTAACGCGCCTCACGTACTACCCCAACCCTTAACTCACTGTCAGAATTCCTAATCACGGTATTTCCTGTTCCAGTCATCAGAGCGTAACTACGCTCTGATACCACTTTCTGTAACACCCCCGAATAAACATCCAATAGCACAAACAAGCTCCTAGCCATATTACAAGATAACTACGCAGCGGATTCTCAACTTCATCCGGGTGGTACAGATGCCAACCACCCACGTGGTTGACAGACCACATTACCAAATACTAAGTTACGGTCTGCATGACTGGAAACAGCCCTCAACCAAAACTCATATACAATATAAGATACAATTCCAAATATCGTATGTCTACAACAATTTACCAAATCATAGACTGAAAATTACATCTCGGGTTTAGTAACAACCCATACATTACATATACCACTATCAACTCAAAAGTTATGCCCTGATGGACTACCCCCATGGTAGCCATCCCGCCTACGCTCCATTATCGTCCGGCACAATACCTGTAAAAATTGGGTTGTTAAGGACTCAGCAAACTACGCTGAGTATGAATATGTGTAGCCCGTATGTTGCCGGGCTACACGACTACTTGGTCGAATATTATTAAGTCCAATTTGCATGCTATAATAAAGCAGTAAAGCACACCACAACAAATCATGGTATCATACACACTTAAAGGTAGTAAGGCATTAGCAACAAGCAACCAAGCATAACATGTTGGCATCATAGCAACATCAAACCCGCAATCAAGCACAACAAGCTGCTAGCATAGCAACAACAATCATGTAAGCAACAAAACGTGTGCGTAGGTATATTATACTAATGATCCTCACTATGGGATCATGTGAGCGCTGTGTGTTTTCATTTATTTTCTCTTGTTCCCATATTGTGTATTTTCTTTCTCTCCTCTTGCACCAGGTCTGGGGATATAGTTAGGTCCCGGACCATATCATGTAGGTGCCAAACTTTCCTTGATTCTTTAAGGTTTATTTGTGAATTCTCTTATCACCACAAATTGAAGAGCGTCTTCTCCATAGCTAATCCTCCGTTCCCGTCATCATGCGTCGAGAAGGCGGGGTCACCTCGAGACCCCAGGATGGGTTCCACCAACTGGTATTTTACTATGCATTATCGTTATAAGTTCGACACCATAGTGGGTGTCATTAGAAGTCCTCCATAGTTTAAGAGGAGTGTTCCCTTTATATAGTTCCATATTTTTACGTAATTCGTTGTGTTTCATCTCAAGGTTTCATCAACAAGAAGGGACTAAACTACTGTGTGCGTGCAAGTAATATGCAGCAATGATATATATAACAAGCATATAAAGAAGTCACAACAAGCAATCCAATTCCATGCTTTAGTCTTGTGGTCATTTTCAAACAAGGCACACAGCACACAAGTCGTGTAACACGGCAACATACGGACCACACATATCCATACCTGATTTAGAAGCAAGAGTTGTCTCACTCACACACGGGGTCCCGACTGGCGTTCGTTACGGCCCTAACGTTAATTAAAAACGATTTGTTAGTTTATAATTTCATGTGATGACCCTTGTGACATTTATCCTAGTTTATTTCATTTTATCGTGGTCGTTCCTGAGGTGAATTCTTTGTTGAATGTTCAGATGATAACCTTAGAATTCTTCAAGTATTAACCTTAAACTTTAGCTTACCCCTAGGGCACTTACATCGACGCTTTACACGTTAACTAAGTTCCCTCTCTTACTAATGTTTTAGAGTGTTTTACCCACCACCTTGTAACAAGTTTACCAAAGAAAGATTTTAAATTGCCTAAAATGTATTCCCTCCTCAGCTAAACAGGTTAGCAATGTTTTAACCCTATTATCATAAGAATATAGTCTTCAAAATACCCCTAAAACCCATTTATACAGAAGTTCCAAAATTTATAAAACTGCAACATGGTTTCAGTGTTGAATCTTACTTAACTTCTCCATTATTGCATCTACTGATGTCTATCCTTCCCAGAGTGTTTCCTAAGTTTAGCTAGTTGCATTAGGAGGGTTTTGGGTTCATTATAAATCTAACATCACCCTCATAACATCCATGTACAGCAGTTAGACAGAAGCTACAATTTTTACCGAAATCTGAAACCATAACCTATATATTTCCTCTTGACTCTTGATTCTAGTTAACTCCACTGGTGTTTTATCTTCTCAAAATGTTTTGCTAACCTGGCTGGAGTTATTAGCTATGGTTTGAGTTCATTGTTAAACCAATACCACACTTCTAACACCTCTGGAAGTTGATTACACTGAAACAACAATTTCAGAAAACTGGAACATCAAAACTGTACATACTTCCACTCCAACTTCACTTCTAGTGCATTAATTGATTTCTAATTTTTCCCAAAGTGTTTACACTCTTAGGTAGGTGTATTATAAAGGTTCTAAGTTCATTTCCAGTCCAAAGAAACACTCTTATACCATCTATATTACCATTATACAGAGACAACTAATTACAGAAAAATCTGGGAGAACAATCTGTGTGTTTCTTCTTCCTTCTTTCTTTTAGTTAGTTAGACTGACTTCTAATTTCATCCCCAAGTGACTATAACTCTACTCAATCGCATTAGGTGTGTTTAGGTTCAGTTACTTCTCAATTCAATCTTTATAGACCCCCTGAAATAGGGTTACACAGAGGATGAAAGTTTCAGGAAACTGAAACTCAAAACTCAAGAATTGCCATCTACTTCCTTTCTTTTCTGTTTCTTAACCCCATTGTTTCTTCTAATTTCCCCAACTTAGCTGCTCTTATTAGTTAAGTATTATTCCAGACTATAGCTTCAAGGATAGGCCCAAGGCAATAAGTTAAAGCCACTGAAAAATCACTACACAAAAACTGCAAGACTGAACAGAAATTCTGATATGACTCTACTTCTACCTTCCTTCCCAATTGCTTATCCTGACTTCCCAATTTATCCTAAGGTACTCACTTACCTAGTTACGTGTTCTTGCTATGTTTTTAAACCCAAAACCACCTAGGCAGTCCTATTAAACCCACTGGTGCAGTCCTTATACTGAAACATCAATTTCAGAAAACTGAAACAGACGATCTAGTGTTCTCTCTTCTGTTGCCTTTATTTATTCACGCATATGATGTTCAATCCCTCCCAAGCTGTTTAGAGATTTACTTAAGTGTCTTAGAAGTGTGTAAGGCTCATTAACACTTCAATGCACCCCCTTATAACCTTCTGTAGCATAGTCATACAGAAACTTAAGTTTTTCAAAAACTGAAACCATAAAACTGCTATTCTCTTCTGTTTCTCTTCTTACTCTTTCATCTAAATTCTAACTCTTTTCCCGAATTTCTCATCCAATAGTTAAGTGTTTACTCAGGGTTCAATCTTCAATACAGACCCAAACCACATTGCTTACAGAAATCCAAAATATTGAACTGGAAAGAAACTGAAAATTGAAACACTAAAATCTGTCACCTTCTCTTCAACCTCTTTTCTGTTTGGTTCGCGAACTTATTCCCAATTCTTCCTAAATTGCTGACTTAGTTATTTAAGTGTTTTATCAAGATTTTAAATTCAAACAACTTCATTAGTGTTACTGAATCATCCTCATACTGAAACAACCATTTCAGGTACTGGAAACTGAAACAGATACATGAAACTGATATCTTTTTTTTTGTTCATTCGAAATCAGATTTCTAGTTTCCCCTGGGTTGCCTAGTCACTTAGGTATGTGTTAAGAATAGTCCCATCTTAAGAATAACACCATATGACTCCTTAAAATCTTTCTGTACATATTATACAGAACTAGAACAAACTACAAGCCCAAAATCTGGAACCGATGTATTCTTTTCTTCTGTTATGGTGACAGCTGATTCCTCTTAGATTGTCTATGCAATTGGTTAGGTGTTTAATCAAGGTTTTAATTCCAAAACAAACCTCAAGACAACAAGGTCTGCACTTCCAAAGTTTCATCACTCAATTCTGTAAAACTGAAAGAAGAAACAGAACCCAGCAAATGTGAACTGTTGCATTTCCTTTCCTACGATTTCCTTTCTGTTCACGATTTAGGTTCTGTTTTTTTTCTTTTTCCCAGGTCCATGTAAGTTAACTAGGTGGGTTAGATAGGTAGTAGGTTCAACATCATATTCATAAACCCCCAATAATCCCTCTCCGCTTTTATTTATACAGAAACCAAGCTCCTGAAACTGTAACACAAACAGAAAGCATACTGATGCGTTTGTTTCTTGTTCTATTAAGTTGCTTATCTGTTTTTTGTTCTAATCACTATTAGGTTATCTACTTAGTGAAGTGTTGTGATATAGTCTAACCCTCAAACAACGTTGTTACTCTTACTGAACATGTTTATACTGAAACAAGACATTCAGAAATTAAAACTGAAACTGAGAATAAACTGTAAGATAGAGACTGTTACAACTCCTTCTGTTTTTCTATTCTACAGATGCATTAGGTTAGTTTCTTTCTTTTTTTTTTAAAACATTCTCATGTACTGATAACTTAGACCGGAGACCCAACCTTGTTACAGGTGCATTATTAACCCAGTACCACATCTGTAATATTCCTAGGCATTTAATAAACAGAACCCATTGTTACAGGACTCAATCTCTGCATACTACCCTTCTTTTTCCCTTTTCTGCTATGCTATCAGTTTTCTTTTTCTTCAACACCCTCACGTTTAGATAGTTTAAACAGGTACATCCTCACTGTTGCACGTGTATTATTTACTCTATACCATTCCAGGACAGTTAGTGAACTGAGAATACATGATACTGAATTCGAGACTTTTATCAGTTTAAGCTTGACAGATTTTTTTTTTGTTTTCCTTTGTTTTCTGTGGGTGTATTAAGTTTAGAGATAGCTCACCCCTTTATCTAAGTTGTTCCCCCTGGTTGCTTCTTGGCATAATGTGGGACTCCTTGCACCTTGATCACTCACCAGTAACCTGAGAGAATTTCTCAGGTGTTAGACTTGACAGAATCTGAGGGGGAATCATGACTGAAAGTAGCAGAGAAAGGAAGGAATAACTTGCCTCAGGTACTCTACCTTCTGGCAATGTTTGCTGGAAGAGCTTCACGACTCTTACTCAGGAAATGTTCAAGCGACTCCTACTGATGCGTAAGGGGGAGATTGCTTCAAGAGTGGTTTTCGATCAGGAGCAAAAATAGGAAGGAACAGAAGTGAAAAGGGAGAATATTGCAAAACATCTATGTTACCTTGTGTGCAGAAGAAACAGAGAGGAACGAAGAGAGCTTCTGTACAAAAAGAACTGGTGCATGCAAGAAGAGAGGAGAGATGGTATGTATGTCTATAAATCGACTGGCACAAGGCAAAAAAGGAGCTTAGACGCAGGGAATTCCCTGACTGTTAGTGGAATCAGGTTCCAACGAAGAACTTTGTGGGAGTTTGGAGAATGGATACCTCTGATGCATGGAAGTTTGCACAACACAGGCTTGTTGCACATGTCGTTATAATTTTTTTTTCTTCTGAAACGATGTGACTCATGCTGTGCTTGTGGTCTCCGAGGTGTATGTCTCTTTGACTGATTTTGTGGAAATCAAAAACCGGCACTAGCGATTGTATTGTGAGTATGAAGATCTCAGTGTGGGTTTCAGGTGTTTGTACAGATACAAGGGAGTCAAGTGCTTGATCGTAAGGAATGAGGGAAGATGCTGTTCGAGTTGGGGCGTGAATTGCTCAGAACAAGAAATCAGTATACAACATAGGAGGAGTTAGGATTCGATACTTACAGAGGCGTGTTTGCTTCTTTTTTTATTTGTAGTTACTTAATAGACTAGCTACTAGTTTTAATTCGCTGGTATTAATTATTAAATTTGAGTGTAGCTCAACCGGTTAAGGCGTTCGGGAAGGTACCAGAGGTATCGGGTTCGAACCCTGGCTAGAGCAGGTTTGCTCTTTTTCTTTTTCTCTTCTCTTTTTTTTGTATAAGTGTATATACATGCCTATTTTATCGTGGTTACATACATATACATATATGTAACTATTTTATCTTGTCACGTTGTTAATTGATATATATATATATTATATATATTATATATATATATATATATATATATATATATACGATTATTTATTCTGTCGTGTTTTCGTTTTATATACCTATGCGACTACATCATCATGTCGCGTTATTAGTTATATATACAATGTTGTAATATTGTTACGTTATATATATGTATTCTCATATTCGTACACATATATACATCGTTGTAGTATTATAGCGTTGTGTAAATGTATTTTCTTATGCACATATATATATATGTGTGTTAACGTTTTCGGTTTAGAAGTGCACATTCATATATCTGAGTACATTTACGTTCTTAATTTGTCTAGAGTATATAGGATGTTCAAATAATTTATTGGGCGCACTAGGGGTATTTATTTTACGCACCGACATGTACATGCGGTATAAGTATCCGCTTGGATCTATATTTAAAATACCATAATGTTTCATGGTAATTATTGCACATAATTTAATTTAATCTTCCCTAATTTAAAGTGGTAATTACTCGGGGCATTTCAGTCTACCCCCCTTAAAAGAACTTCGTCCCGAAGTTGTCTCAATCGAACTTCTATCTAACCACCCCACGAATCTCACGGTTCTAATCCATTCAATCCTATCAATTCTAAAGTTCCAACATTTTCCTAGCCTTCCATTCTACCACTTGGTTTCCAATCCAAACCAATCACACATACATGTATATATCACAAGTCTCGAGGAACATACATACACGACAGTTCACGTATACATCACCAAATACATCTCAAGTGTTTAAAGCACACCGATGCAACAATCAACATGTCACACCATAAAAACCAACATACAACATTCATTCATTGCACAGTGTACATCCAATACAATACACACCCAATTCACACACATAGCATCCAACACAACACCACAAACGGGTAATAACCCAGTGAAAACGCAACGCGCCTACCCCCCTTAAAATTATTATATCCTCCTTGAACCTTGGTTCATGATGTTTAAGTCTCAAGGAGCATTCTAGTTTCCATTCAATGTACCTCTCATTATAATGCCATCAAAGGTCTTGGCCCTGTTATGGCTGGGTTTCAGTATCAAAAGGCTTTTATTGGAATCTATACCGATCTACCAACAGATTCGGTTTTTTTTGTCTCTCAGGGTCTAAGGTATTGGCCGATATGTCACTTGTTATTTAACAGGAAAATGGGAGATACGATCCACCATCTTCTACTGTGCGACTCTGATTACCTTCGGGTTTAGGTTTCCCCTCACTATGCCTTTCAAGGTAGTGTATGGCTTAATTGTTTCTTCCGCCTAGTCTCTTGGCTGACATGGGGTATTTTAATTTATGCACCATCTCGGTGGGTTGTAGAATGTCTATCCATTTACTTTGGAGGTCGGATATTCCTACTTTTGGTGTAGTTTTAAGCATCTGAATTGTCGTTTCTGGCTGACCCTTTTTGGTCTTTTAATGATTTAGTTCTTATTTGAATGTTATCGACGTGTCATTGTTACCACGATTTGTTTAGTTTATGTTCCCGCTCATATTTATGTGTAGCTAGCTAGTTACTCTCATAGCATTACTACTTTCCTTTATCCTTTAATGTGTACAACCAAGTTAGACGTTTTTCGTCTCTAAGTATCTTTATTTTTTTAGCCCAATTATGGCCTTGTCACTGCTGGTTGACTTCAATTGGTTTCAGTCAAAAGGTTACCAAATTATATATGTTAGAAGTTTATGTGGCTGTAACCTCTAAATTTCGATATCGCATCCTTCGTACTTTGTAGTTCATGTGTCCACTTGTAAGAGGTTTCGAGAGTTATCCAACCCTTACGTGGTCAGCGTAAGTGTTGAACTATCCTTCCACCCCAATTTGTGCTCAGTATCACTTGACCTGACCAGGGTTAAGTTCAACCTTGCACGTCCAACAAACAAATAACCAATTTAATTATTACCCTCCATGCTTCTAGTCATCTGGCCATCAATTCTTGAATGAATCCTTTAAATTTTCCAACTATGTATACGTCTAAAGGTGTACATATATACATTCGCTCATTCTTGTATCCATAATATACGTATACTTATGTGTTATAAGTTCCAAGGTCGTATTTGTATTACGATACCCCTTTGTCTTATATATATATATATGCACATATGGTTGTTTCCATAGATTTAATGGTATATTGGTACATATTTTCGTATCCTCCTGATATTGTGAGTTCTTTTCATTCCAAGTTCTCATATTATCGAGTGGACTTGTTTCAGTCAGCCTCTCTTCGGCTCAGATCTATAAATCTTGAGCCTAGTATGGATATAGGTGATCCATCCGCACCGTATTTGGAGATATAGTATGGATATAGGTGATCCATCCGCACTGTATTCATAGATATAGTATGGATATAGGTGATCCATCCGCACCGTATTCATAGATATAGTATGGATATAGGTGATCCATCAGCACCGTATTCATAGATATAGTATGGATCTAGGTTATTCCGCACCGTATTCATAGATATAGTATGGATATAGGTGATCCATCCGCACCGTATTCATAGATATAGTATGGATATAGGTGATCCATCCGCACCGTATTCATAGATATAGTATGGATATAGGTGATCCATCCGCACTGTATTCATAGATATAGTATGGATATAGGTGATCCATCCACACCGTATTCATAGATATAGTATGGATATAGGTGATCCATCCGTACCGTATTCATAGATATAGTATGGATATAGGTGATCCATTCGCACCGTATTCATAGATATAGTATGGATATAGGTGATCCATCCGCACCGTGTTCAATGTCTTACCATAAGATTAAGTTCTTTTAATCTTCTCGCCTAAGGTTCAACCCCAGGTGTTATAGTGAATAATTTGTCAAGTATATACAAGCCTTTTAGGTCTTAGTGTATGCCTAGAATTTATCTAGGACATCGCATGTTCGAATATACTTGTATTGGAGAACCGTATTACCGTTACTTTACCTAAGGTATCACGTGGGTTACTTAGGATAATAAAGTCCACGTCATTGTCCCTTTATGAGTGATGTTTTCTTATCGCTACTTATATCTTAATCCAAGGTTTATATTCGGTAATTGTCTTCCTTTTTTTGTCATGGTTGTTATACTAAATAGGAGAAATTAAATTATACGATATTGTATAATTGAATTTGAATCATAAGGTTGGAAATTGCTTGGCTAAGTAATATTAACCTTGACAAACATTTGAAGTAAGAAGATGTATGTATATATATATACTTCCATATATACAATTGGTATTTAAATTGGATATAATACGTGTATAAGTAAGAGTATTCACATAAAACAAATGTGATAATAATGAATAAATGAACTTACAAAATAATGAGTATAATAAATAAAATTTAAAAGTTTAGTATGGTATTATACAAATGTTACATGATATTAAGATAGGAATCTTAATATAAGTTTGTATAATATATCACGAACTAGTACGAATAATCACCTTACATAAAATAATGAAATGTAACTTTTAATGAAAGGAGTTTTATAATTCATGTATATTTGTATGTGCATAAAGGCGTGACTAACATATGTAGGAAGTGCGTATGAAATATGGTTGAGGACCATATAATATTTAATGATGGGTTTATAAATGAATAAAGTTGATAAACTGTAAATTATACAATCAAGAGTAGCATATTGCAAAATACATGAATTATCTAATACCATGTATTATGATGAATTTTGTAAACTAAAGTACTTAGATAAACTAGTCAAGTCAACATGCTTGACTAAGTCAACTAGTTTGACCAAGAGGTCAAGTTGACCAACTTATACCCAGAACGGGAGTTTAAGAAATAATATTGTCACAATACATGCAACTATATAAGATATGATTAAATCAAATAAAAACTACATATATAAGTATATATATATATATGTAAAATCGAGAATATGTGTATATATATACGTATATACAATATGGTTTTAATGTCATGACATAAATATATATATATATACTATAATGGTGGCCATCGAATCCGAATCTACCCGGAACCGGCGAATCTACCCGGAACCGATTGGAACCGGAACCGGCCGGAACCGGGCCGGAACCGATTCGGAACCGGAACCGCCCCCTTGCGAATCGAATCCGAATACAAGTTTTGAGATTCGGGACCGAACCGGGACCGGAACCGGAACCGCCCGGAACCGCCTGGATTCGCATCGGATTCGGAACCGTGGAACCGGAATCGGAACCGGTGGAACCGAATCCGGAACCGCCCCGGAACCGGTCGAAGTTACCGTTGGAATCACCACTTAGAACTTCTATTTTGTATTGTAATCTTTTAGAATGTATTAGTATTACTTTCTTTCCATGTAATCTTTTAAGACTTCCAAATTGAAATCATGTAACCTATTAGTAGTTGTACTCTTTTTCCTTATTAGGGTTTTCCCAATGGGTTTTTACCTAATAAGGTTTTAACGAGGCAGTGAATCATATAATAAAATCCGCTTTGCTCTTTAATTTTTGCAAATTCAATACAAAAATTTAAGTCTTTGGTTCTTACACATTTAAAATTATAAACTTGAGGAATAACCTAGCTAGGAGTAAAGTGGACGAAAAGAGCAACGTGTGTGCTCAAACGGATCTAAAATCGGAGTTAAAACGAAGAAACTGGAGCCGATCGAATCTTTCCAGAACCGGCCGGAACCGCCCCGGAACCGGTCGGAACCGGAACCGGAACCGGAACTGCTCCGGAACCGGTCGGAACCGTTGATTTGAGCGAATCCGAAGCGAATACAGAGTTCCGGAACCGGAACCGGAACCGCCCCGGAACCGCCCAGGACCGGTTCCGAATCCGAATACACATTTTCCGAAACCGGAACCGGAACCGGTGGAACCGGAACCGTGGCCACCATTAATATACTATAAGTCATACAGTGTAAATTAAAGTATAGTTTATTAAAATGAATAGTGTGATATTTAATATATGGTACAATACCAAATGGTTAAATAATACTATCATATAATGTTAGTGCATGAGCATTAAATGCTATGCGAAATAACGTTGCATGTGTGATCATTTCTTTCATAACCATAATTAACGATATACACATGATCCCAAGGATTCATCTCTTTTTTTTATAACATTGAATTCCACTAATGGTGGCCACGGGTCCGGTTCCACCGGTTCCGGTTCTGGAAAATGTGTATTCGTATTCGGAACCGGTCTGGGCGGTTCCGGTTCCGGTTCTGAAATCTGGATTCGCTTCGGGTTCGGTCAAAAACCGGTTCCGGCCGGTTCCGGTTCCGATTCTGATCGGTTCCGACCGGTTCCGGAGTGGTTCTGGAAAGATTCGATCGGCTCCAGTTGCTTCGTTTTAGCTCCAATTTGAGATCTGTTTGAGCGCACACGTTCCTCTTTTCATCCACTTTACTCCTAGATAGGTTATTCTTCAAGTTTATAATTTTAAATGTGTAAGAAACAAATACTTAGGAATTTTTATTGAATTTACAAAAAATAAGGAACAAAAAGAATTTTATTATATGATTCACTGCCTCATTAAAACCTTATTAGGTAAAAACCCACTGGGAAAACCCTAATAAGGAAAAAGAGTACAGCTACTAAGAGGTTACATGATTTCAATTTACAAGTCTTAAAAAAAAGATTACATGGAAAGAAAGTAATACTAAATTACTAATACATTCTAAAATATTACAAGATAGAAGTCCTAAGTGGTGTTATCCCCATTCATCTCATACCAATCATCATGTTGGCCTTCATATTGCAATGCGCGTGCTTGGGATCTAACGGCTATTTTCTTTAGAGGAGCGTGCGCCCGAGAACCAAAACGACGTCGTTTTGGCCCGATTCCAATGGTAACTTCAACCGGTTCCGAGGCGGTTCCGGTTCCGGTTCCCGGTTCCGAATCCGATGACGGTTCCAGGCGGTTCCAGGTGGTTCCGGTTCCGGGCCCGGTTCGGGCCCGAATCTCAAAACATGTATTCGTATTCGGAACCGGCTGAGGCGGTTCGGTTCTGGTTCCGGTTCCCGGCCGGTTCTGGTTCCAATCGGTTCCGGGTAGAACCGGACCCGATGGACACCATTAAATTCCACAGTTACCCGTTGCATTGCTTGCGGGTGTTTTAACAGTTCCTCTTCCGGAATTTGTTCCTCCATGATTGGAACTTAATTCTCTATTGTACATAACTCATTTTATTTGGTCTCCTTGAACAAAATATTCGATAGATGTTTGAACATAGTGGTGAATTCGCTGCCATTTTCTTATCTGTTTGATTTGTGTTAGGGTGGGTAACCAGGGTCTCATGGTAATGACTATTTACAAGGTTCGAAAGTTATTTTTTTTTATCCCTATACCAATGTGTTTTCTTCAGGGGACTGCAATTAGTGTCTAGGAAAATTCGTTATGTCAGAGAATGAAGGGAAATGTGAGAGGGAGCAGGGAATTTATTGAATTCCGTAATATTATACCTTAGTGTGTAAAATTATGTCATGCTTCATTAAGCATTATGGATTGTACCAATTTATGGTGTAATTTCGTCCCGAACTATCTCCTCTCATTTCATGGTTTTACGTGGGGTTTACTAAAATTATCCTCTCAAGTGTACGAATTGAAGAGTTTATCTCAGTCCCATCCTTGGCTTAGTTAATTGCTTATGTAAGCTTTATTTATTTCATAAATGTTAGGGTGTTTCGGTCCTCTTCGCTTGTGACATAGGGTCCTATCGACTGCTAAGCATGTCGACCCAAGCTGCCTTTAAAATTTGGTCCCTCAGTGGGTATTATTCCTTCGACGGCGTCTTTGAACTACACGCTCTAGTCAGAGCTTCGAGTCTTGGCTATTGTATAGTATAGTTTTTCTTCACGGGTTAATGGTATAACATTAAGTAGATGCCAGATCGGGTTTCCCCGAGTAAGAGGAGGTTCTACCTCTCTGGCATTTTTTCCCTGAATTAAACTAGGGATGTGGAGGTCGGGTGTAGGTGTCTGTAGGTATCCAGTAAACACTGGTGAAAACCCTAACTAACGCGCCTCACGTACTACCCCAACCCTTAACTCACTGTCAGAATTCCTAATCACGGTATTTCCTGTTCCAGTCATCAGTGCGTAACTATGCTCTGATACCACTTTCTGTAACACCCCCGAATAAACATCCAATAGCACAAACAAGCTCCTAGCTATATTACAAGATAACTACGCAGCGGATTCTCAACTTCATCCGGGTGCTACAGATGCCAACCACCCACGTGGTTGACAGACCACATTACCAAATACTAAGTTACGGTCTGCATGACTGGAAACAGCCCTCAACCAAAACTCATATACAATATAAGATACAATTCCAAATATCGAATGTCTACAACAATTTACCAAATCATAGACTGAAAATTACATCTCGGGTTTAGTAACAACTCATACATTACATATACCACTATCAACTCAAAAGTTATGCCCTGATGGACTACCCCCATGGTAGCCATCCCGCCTACGCTCCATTATCGTCCGGCACAATACCTGTAAAAATTGGGTTGTAAGGACTCAGCAAACTACGCTGAGTATGAATATGTGTAGCCGTATGTTGCCGGGCTACACGACTACTTGGTCGAATATTATTAAGTCCATTTGCATGCTAAAAAGCAGTAAAGCACACCACAACAATCATGGTATCATACACACTTAAAGGTAGTAAGGCATTAGCAACAAGCAACCAAGCATAACATGTTGGCATCATAGCAACATCAACCCGCAATCAAGCACAACAACAAGCTCTGCTAGCATAGCAACAATCATGTAAGCAACAAAACGTGGCGTAGGTATATTATACTAATGATCCTCACTATGGGGATCATGTGAGCGCTGTGTGTTTTCATTTATTTTCTCTTGTTCCCATATTGTGTTTTTCTTTCTCTCTCTGCACCAGGTCTGGGGATATAGTTAGGTCTCGTGACCATATCATGTAGGTGCCAAACTTTCCTTAATTCTTTAAGGTTTATTGTGTGAATTCTCTTATCACCACAAATTGGAAGAGCGTCTTCTCCATAGCTAATCCTCCTTCCCGTCATCATGCGTCGAGAAGGTGGGGTCACCTCGAGACCCCAGGATGGGTTCCACCAACTGGTATTTTACTATGCATTATCGTTATAAGTTCGACACCATAGTGGGTGTCATTAGAAGTCCTCCATAGTTTAAGAGGAGTGTTCCCTTTATATAGTTCCTTATTTTGTTTACGTAATTCGTTGTGTTTCATCTCAAGGTTTCATCAACGAGAAGGGACTAAACTACTGTGTGCGCGCAAGTAATATGCTGCAATGATATATATATAACAAGCATATAAAGAAGTCACAACAAGCAATCTAATTCCATGCTTTAGTCTTATGGTCATTGTCTAACAAGGCACGCAGCACACAAGTCGTGTAACCACGGCAACATACGGACCACACATATCCATACCTGATTTAGAAGCAAGAGTTGTCTCACTCACACACGGGGTCCCGACTGGCGTTCGTTACGGCCCTAACGTTAATTAAAAACGATTTGTTAGTTTATAATTTCATGTGATGGACCCTTGTGACATTTATCCTAGTTTTTTTCATTTTATCGTGGTCGTTCCTGAGGTGAATTCTTTGTTGAATGTTCAGACGATAACCTTAGAATTCTTCAAGTATTAACCTTAAACTTTAGCTTACCCCTAGGGCACTTACATCGACGCTTTACACGTTAACTAAGTTCCCTCTCTTACCAATGTTTTAGAGTGTTTTACCCACCACCTTAACAAGTTTACCAAAGAAAGATTTTAAATTGCCTAAAATGTATTCCCTCCTTAGCTAAACAGGTTAGCAATGTTTTAACCCTATTATCATAAGAATATAGTCTTCAATACCCCTAAATCCATTATACAGAAGTCCCAAAATTTATAAAACTGCACATGGTTTTCGGTGTTGAATCTTACTTAACTTAACTTCTCCATTATTGCATCTACTGATGTCTATCCTTCCCAGAGTGTTTCCTAAGTTTAGCTAGTTGCATTAGGAGGGTTTTGGGTTCATTATAAATCTAACATCACCCTCATAACATCCATGTACAGCAGTTGATAAGTGTGAAATTGATGTAGTTTTTATAGGTGTTAAATCCTTATTTTGTGTAACTTTTTACGCACTTTCTCACACTTATCCTATGTTTTTTATGACTCTTACATTGAGCAAGAACTGATGTCAATTTATGTGATAAAATCAGGAATAATGGTGGAAATGCATAGTTCTCCTCAAGAGCTTTCCAACGCCGCAAACGGGGAATAAATCGGAGCTCAAACGAAGAATCAAGGCGCTGTCAAAATTTCTACCGGTTTAAAACAAATTTAGTTCTTTAATAATAATAATAATAATAAAAAATTAAAATCAAAAATTTGAACGCGTTCAGCAACGATAAAAAAAAAAAAAAAAAAAAAAAAAAATCCTAAGTCTAAAGTCTAAAGTCACGCGTGAGACTTTTGAAAAAAAAAAAAAAAAAAAAAAAAATCCTAAAAGTCACGCGCGAGTGTTTTAAAATATAAAAAAAAAAAAAATCAAAATCAAAAGTCTAAAGGCTATAGTTGTGGGGCGGCGAAAGTTGAAAAAAATTTCAACGTCTGCGTTGCAGACAAGTGAAAAAAAAAAAAAAAAAAAAAAAAGAAAAAGAAAAAAAAAAAAAGTAGTCTGCAATCGCGGACTGAAAAAAAATTGTCAAAAGGGTTGGCACCGAATGAGGAAATTGAGGGGTTCAAGTCTGTCTGTTTGTTCTGCATTCTCCTCTATAAATACTCAGCTCTCCAGAATGAAAATCATCACGACCGCACCCCACCATCATCACTCAATTTCCATTCTTCATTTCATTCACCCACGTTTTCCATCTTCTCCCTTTTCATTTTAATTTAATTTTTCCACCACACAACTCCCTTTAATTCCATTTTTCACCACACAAATTTCCATAAATTACACAATTCTCCCATTTTGTCACAATAAATTCCTCCAGCTGACAGACTTTAATTCCAGGAGCAGAAAAAATACACGGGTGTTTTCTAAATTCTTTTAGATGAATTCTCTATTTATTATTTTTGTCTTCTTTTTAAATATGTCTGGCTAAGTAGGATTTCTCTGGGTGATGGTTGTTTGTAACTAGAGGTGTTTTAGCTTAATATTTTTCTACAGTTATTTATTTAAATAATTGGGATTGTCTCAGATTAAAGTATTTTATTTCCGTTTCTTTATTAATATCATGAATTAATAATTTCATTACGAATCCTATTATAAACTGATCGGTAAATAATAGGAAGTTCATATTAATCTGGGAACCTGTGAAAAATCAATTGGATAGATTAGATTTTTCCTCAGGTAATTAATTAATTATTTTCAATTAGTTCACCTTTACGTGTTTGTCAGTTCTGGAATTAGAAGTGGCTGTTCTGTTAGGTAAATTTAATAAACTAGAATTAATCAATCCGAATATTTAATTAAACTGTAGAAATAGCTAATCTATCTAGGATAAAACAACCTGAACCCAGAGTCCGCTCTTCCATAAATTCACTCACTTTCATTTATCTGTTATTTAATTTCTTACCTGTTATTTAAATTTTCACAGTCTTTCATTTTAATTTGCAAAACAAAACAAACCCCCTTTTTATTACCAATTGTCTAAGGCTAGACTTTTTTCCTCAGTCCCGCGGATTGATACCTAGGTCGCTTTTAGTTACTATACTGCTGCGACCGGGATTTTTGCAACCCGACGGTCTATTGATTTATTGAATTCTAGGATTATTTCTAGGCTTTTAATACATCAAATAAATCGTTTGCAAAATGGCGCCGTTGCCGGGGACTTGACTTTTGTTAAGTCCCTAGCCTTGGTTAATTGTTCCTTTATTACAACAACCTGTATATTATTATTTGTTTTGTCTATTATTTGTGTTTAGGTTTAATTTATTTTTTGCCATTTTATAAGTACCTAGTGGATGCGCAGAACGCGTTCAACTGGTCCCCCTGATACAGACTTCGATCCCGAAATCGAGAGAGTCTACCTCCAAGCTCTGAGAGCAAGAAGGCAGCTTGATTTCAACATGGCAGCAAATCATGACCAAATGGGGAGGTGCAGTGGCCCAATACACGATGGGAAGGATAAACAGACCACCAGCCACACCAAGAAGAGGCCCAGTGGTTCTACCAGATCTAACTGCAGAACTTGTAGCCGATTGGCAAAAGGTAAAACCCTCCCATCAATCAAATGCTGTTCGTAATCACCCTGCAGGAACCTTTTCAGGTGCCGACCCAGCTGATGCACTAGACCACGTACACCGATTCCTAGTGCACTTGGACTCGCTTGGCTTATCGCAAGGCCTGGAAGAATATGCCAGATTGTGTCTGTTCCAGCACAGCCTATCAGGAGAAGCTTCAAAATGGTTCCATCGACTACCCAGGCATCATTTCCACTTGGGAACAGATGACATAAGTTCTACGAGAAATATATCCCAATCTCTAGGACACGACAGATGATCGCCGATCTAACGGCATTCAGACAGCTGGGTAGTGAGACAATATGCGAGGCGTGGGACCGATTCAAAGAACTTCTCCGCCAGTGCCCTCACCACGGTCAGAACATCACCTCGCTGGCTCAAGGATTCTTCCAAGGGCTAAAAGATGAAAACAGAGGCGAGGTAAGAGCTGCTTTAGGAGGGAACCTGCTAGCGAAAAGCGGGAAGATTTCATGGCAGCAATGGAGTCCTACTGTGAGGAGCTACGCCAATGGAGCAACAGTGGGGGAAGAGTATTTTCAATAGGTCACAGTTCTACCGAGCTCCAGATCCGGTGATGGAACAGATAGCCGCCGAGCAAGCGCATCTAAAAACCACGATGGGGAGTATGGTGAAAATGCTTGAACAACTCACCATGGGGACAACCCTAGGCAATCTGCCAAGAAGGTGTCTACAAGTTCCAATGAAGTCTGCTGCTCTCAGTGCGGGGACACACATGACTATGAGGAATGCCCTATGGTAGCCGAGATGAAGAAAATAGAGGAGGCCAACTTCATCGGACAGTTCAACAACAGGCAACCCTGGGTGCAGAATCAGCACCAGAACCTTCGGTATGGCAATCCAAACAACGCGTTGAACTCACACCAGCTTCAACCTCAGCATGGAGTCCAAGGAGGACCACCAGGATTTCCAAGACATCAATACAACGAGGCAAGACCACAGCAGTCTCAATTCCAGCAACCATCGCTGAACTCGAATAACACCAAACTGCAAGAGATGGTAGACAAACTAGTGGTGTCTCAAGAACAACAATCCACAGTTAACCAGAATCTAACATCTAGTCAACAGAAATTGGAGCAGGCCATGGTACAAATGCAAGGAACAATAGTCAGTTGACTCAATTCCTGCTACAACAAAGGCCTTCTGGCTCCCTACCTTCCCAAACAGATCCAAACCCCAAGGAGCAATTGAAGGTAGTAACAGTCTCAAACGGTGGTTGATGCAGATGAAGAGACATCGAAGAATTACATGCAGTCACCCTACGAAGCGGAAGACACCTGAACAAAGAGAAACAGGCAGAAAACCTACCTGATGAGGCCATCGAACCCTGTCCTACTACTGTCGGTGCACCATCAGGGCAATCTACCCCTCCTGAGGTAGATCATAAGGAGACCCAGGCTCCTGTTTCTTCCAACTCTAAATTAACTGTTGTAAATAATACTAAAGGAAAGACACTTACCCAAGATTTACCCTTTCCAAACCGTCTCAAAGAGCGAGAGCTTGATGAGCAGTTTGGAAGATTTCTAGATGTCTTCCGAAAACTCACCATTAATATCCCTCTTATCGATGCCATCAAACAGATGCCTAATTATGCTAAATTCATTAAGGATCTGATCTCAAATAAGAGGAAGTACAAGGAGAAAGACATCGTCCAGCTGACTGAAACCTGTTCAGCAGCAATCCAGCAGAAGCTACCTCCAAAATGTGGCGATCCAGGCCAACCTATAATCCCGTGCTCTATTGGAGACATCGACTGTGGATACGGTCTTTGTGACCTAGGAGCAAGCATCAACCTCATGCCATACACGATGTTCAAGAAGTTGCATGCAGGTGAGCTGACTCCAATCCAATTCAATCTTCAACTGGCTGACAGATCCTCAATAACACCTACGAGGAATGGTTGAAAATGTGGTCGTCGGGGTCGGTAAGTTTTTCTTCCCTGCTGACTTTGTCATTTTGGATATGGATGAGGATGTTGAGGTACCACTGATTCTAGGTAGACCTTTTCTACGAACTGCTAAAACTGTCATAGATGTGGATAAGGGAAAAATTACCTTAAAATTTCATGAGGAAGAGCTTAGCTTTGATATAAATAAAATGATGCGAAAGAACACCTCTTCTCATGCTATATTTTCCGTTGACCTAATAGAGGATTTACCTGACCTAGAGGATGACTATATCCCTTCTAGTAACAATGAACAAATCCCTGTTAGAATCATCGGATGTTTTAAGGCACATTTTAAACTTGTCAATTGAAGATGACAAAGATAGCCTAGAGGTAGCCTCAATTATTCAACAACTAAATCAAGGACGGGCATATTTTAGCTCAACTGTTTATCCTGTAGAAAAATTGGACCGGCCTATTCAAAAACCTGTGCCTTCTATAGAAAAACCTCCTGTTCTAGAATTGAAATCACTTCCTGAGCATCTTAAATATGTTTTTCTAGGAGAGAATAACACTCTTCCAGTTATTATTTCTGCATCTCTGTCTAACCTGCAAGAAACTACTAGACTACTGGAGGTGCTCAAAAGACACAAGGGAGCCATGGGATGGTCGGTCGCTGACCTGAAGGGGATTAATCCAGGGTTCTGCACTCACAGAATCTACATGGAAGATAGCTACAAATCAGTGAGACAACCCCAGCGAAGACTGAATCCTAACCTGAAGGAAGTGGTCAAAACAGAAGTACTGAAGCTTCTCGATGCAGGAATCATTTACCCAATCTCTGACAGCCCATGGGTTTCTCCAGTTCAAGTCGTACCCAAGAAAGGAGGAATTGTTGTTGCTGTTCCGAATGAGAAAGGCGAGTTGGTACCCCACAACGACAAACTACTGGATGGCGGATGTGCATCGACTACCGTCGACTTAACAACGCTACAAGGAAGGATCACTTCCCGCTTCCATTCATCGACCAGATGCTAGAGCGGCTAGCAGGCCAGGAGTACTACTGCTTCCTCGATGGCTACAGTGGATATTTCCAAATTCCAATAGCCCCAGAAGACCAAGATAAGACAACCTTCACCTCATGCCCGTACGGCACATTTGCATACAGGAGGATGCCTTTCGGTCTCTGCAATGCTCCTGCAACTTTCCAACGATGCATGATGGCGATATTTAACGACTTCATAGAGAAGAGCATTGAGGTATTCATGGACGATTTCTCAGTCTATGGGCAGAGCTATGAGATATGCCTGGAGCAACTAGATCAAATCCTTGGGCGCTGTGAGGAGACAAACCTAGTACTCAACTGGGAAAAGTGCCATTTCATGGTACAAGAAGGGATTGTGCTCGGTCACAAGGTGTCAAAGAAGGAATCCAGTGGACAAAGCCAAGGTGGAGGTGATAGAAAAACTACCTCCACCTGCTTCAGTGAGGGACGTTAGATCCTTCCTTGGTCACGCCGGGTTCTACAGGAGGTTCATTCAAGATTTCTCAAAGATAGCCAAACCTCTATCAGACCTGCTGCAGAAGAATATTAAATTCCAATTCACTGATGAATGTATGACGGCCTTCCAAAACATAAAAGACAAACTCTGCTCTGCCCCAATTGTGATCCCTCCTGATTGGTCCGCACCATTCGAGATCATGACCGATGCAAGCGACTATGCCGTCGGTGCTGCACTATGCCAAAGGAAGGACAAAATTCTGAGAGTAATCACTTATGCTAGTAAAACTCTAATTGATGCGCAGAAGAACTATACCACCACAGAGAAGGAGTTACTTGCAGTAGTGTTTGCTCTAGACAAATTTAGATCATATCTGTTGGGGAGCAAGGTGATCATCCACACGGATCATTCGGCACTCAAATACCTCTTCCTCAAAAATGACTCCAAACCTCGACTGCTAAGATGGATTTTGCTTCTCCAAGAGTTTAACTTGGAGATTGTTGATAAGAAGGGGAAGCAAAATGGAGTTGCTGACCATCTCTCCAGACTCGACATCCCAGATGATGGAGTCCCAATTAATGAGTTCTTCCCTGACGAGACTGCATTCCGCATTGGGAAGGTACAAGAACCATGGTATGCCGATTTGGCGAATTATCTCGCTTCTGGGTTAATTCCACATGATTACAGCTATAACCAGAAGAAGAAATTCCTTGCCGAAACTCGCCATTATTTATGGGAAGATCCATATCTTTTCCGAGTATGTGCTGACAGTATAATACGAAGATGCCTCCCTGATGATGAAATCTCTAGCTAGCGTTATCAAATTCTGTCACTCCAGAGAGGCTGGAGGTCATCATGGCTCTCAAAGGACAGCTGCCAAGGTTCTAGAATCTGGTTTTTATTGGCCTACCATTCATAAGGATTGTCGGACCTTCGTAGCACAATGTGACGAATGTCAACGAATGGGCAATACCTCGAGAAGCACGAGATGCCACAACAAGGGATTTTGGAAGTTGAACTATTTGACTGTTGGGGTATAGATTTTATGGGCCCTTTTCCTTCTTCACAGGGTTACCGTCATATACTCGTGGCAGTTGACTATGTATCCAAATGGGTCGAGGCCATACCATGTCAGAATGCGGATTCTAAGACCGTGGTTAAGTTTATCAAGAACACATCTTCACTCGCTTCGGAGTTCCACGAGCAATTATCAGTGATGGGGGATCACATTTTTGCAACCGTTCATTCGATGCCTTGCTGGCTAAGTACGGAGTACGTCATAAGGTTGCACTACCGTATCACCCACAAACAAATGGACAAGCTGAAGTATCGAATCGAGAGTTGAAATGGATTCTCCAAAAGACAGTAAACTCTTCAAGGAAGGACTGGTCTCTACGGTTAGATGACGCTCTCTGGGCCTACAGGACAGCATTCAAGACACCCATCGGGATGTCTCCTTTTAGGCTGGTATATGGGAAATCTTGCCATCTACCTGTTGAGTTGGAGCATAAGGCGTACTGGGCACTTAAGGCCCTGAACTTTGACATACTTGCTGCTGGTGAGAAACGCAAATTTCAGCTTTCAGAGCTTGAAGAACTAAGAGATCAAGCTTACAACAGTGCTCGAATCTACAAGGAGCGCACCAAGAAGCTCCACGATCAAATGATCCAGAAACGTGACTTCAAAGTTGGAGATTGGGTGCTCCTCTACAATTCCAGATTGAAGATCTTTCCAGGAAAGCTTAAATCTCACTGGGCAGGACCATTTAAGGTGGTAGGGGTTACTTTCATTTGGAGCCTACGAACTGCAGAACAAGAAGGGTGAAACCTTCAAAGTTAATGGGGCCCGTCTGAAGAGGTATACTTGTCCTGCTGATGTTTCTACTACTGACTTGCTTGGAGTCTCTTTGTCCAGGTACAGCAGGATCTTTCTTCCCTGTTTCGGAGTCGGCGCCACCTAAAAAGAAGTCTCTCCCATGGCGGTTAAAACACAAATTCCGAAAGCTGCGCAACTTAGTTCTAGGAAGTTGTGGGACCCTGCCCCACTCCTCTTCCTCTCTTCCCTGAATCTGACTAATGAGTCTAGCTTGAGACTTTAAAGCGGAGCAGCTTGGTGGGAGGCAACCCATTGGTTTGAGTTTTGTTTTGGATTTCTTTAGTTAATTTTTTTTTTTTTCTTCCTTTCTTCTTTTTTATTTTTGGATTATGTGTGTTCGTTGGTGCTATGCATATTGCAAGAGCCTTGCTCCTATTTTTCTACTAATGATTTCGTCTGGATCCACTTGAGTTCTTCTAGCTTTGCAGATTATACTTCTCAACTTGCTTACTTTGTCGCTCAGCTGAACTCAAGTGTGGGGTAGGCCTTGCTACATACCGTGAGCGGACTTTGGGGAGTATTCTTACCCTTTTCTCTCTTGAATATTTTATATGCTCCCCTATGAACTGTTATGTGTAATTTTGTTTCCCCGTTGGATTGCTTGCACAATGTTAATTCTTCCTAAGCAATGAGGACATTGCTTCACTCTAAGTGTGGGGTGGGGTAAGCTCCTTCGCCGCTTGTTTTGTGTGCATCTTTGAGCTCTTTTCTCTTGCATTTGTTTAAGTCTTGCTGTGTTGCTCAACTTAGAAGGAAGCCATAGAGGAAGTAAAATTGGTTAGCTAATCTTGGGGTGCAAAATTTTTAAATTTTTCTGGTTTTAATTGATTAAAATGAAGTCTATGTTCTGTGAATGCTATAATGATTGAGAATACTCACCATCCGAACCCTGTTTTTAGCCTGGAGCCTTGGAATGTCTGGATTGAAATGATTGAAAAAAGAACAAGGCAAGGTACTCCGCTGATCCAAAGCATGCTTAATTTTAATTCTGATCCAAAATCGGGCCTCGTCCACTTGGTTATTAAGTCCTTTGGGGTGCCTCATCACCTAGCTACCTAAGATCCTTGTGATCTGGGATAGTTGACCCAAAACCGTTACATAGGTGGAGAGAAAAGTCTGTGGTGAAAGAAATTAAAAACGCTTAATTGAAAAAAAAATGTGCAATTTATGTGCTGAATGAAAATTTAATTCTCTCTATGGATCAAGAGTATGTGGCATTGAAAGGTATGATGGAATAAGATCTTACTTCATGCCCCTTGTCGTTCTAACGGTTTGTGAATGAAAAGGTGGTTTGGCTCATTGCTAAAGGCAAGGTTCTTATGGTTTTGTTTCTCTCTTGTTAGCTTTGAATGACTTCCTGTTTTGTGAAAAAAAAATATGAATTGTGCTTAATTAACTAAATTACCCCTTGATTGGTAAAGCTAGTATTGACCTCTTCTGTGCTCTTCCTTTTGAGTTGAGTTCCATTAGCTTGGCTTGACTATTGTTTGAGATTTTTGCTTGAGGACAAGCAAAAGGCTAAGTGTGGGGTGATTTGATAAGTGTGAAATTGATGTAGTTTTATAGGTGTTAAATCCTTATTTTGTGTAACTTTTTACGCACTTTCTCACACTTATCCTATGTTTTTTATGACTCTTACATTGAGCAAGAACTGATGTCAATTTATGTGATAAAATCAGGAAATAATGGTGGAAATGCATAGTTCTCCTCAAGAGCTTTCCAACGCCGCAAACGGGGAATAAATCGGAGCTCAAACGAAGAATCAAGGCGCTGTCAAAATTTCTACCGGTTTAAACAATTTAGTTCTTTAATATAATAATAATAAAAAAATTAAAAATCAAAAATTTGAACGCGTTCAGCAACGAAAAAAAAAAAAAAAAAAAAAAAAAAAAAATCCTAAAGTCTAAAGTCTAAAGTCACGCGTGAGACTTTTGAAAAAAAAAAAAAAAAAAATCCTAAAAGTCACGCGCGAGTGTTTTAAAAAATAAAAAAAAAAAAAAAAAATCAAATCAAAAGTCTAAAAGGCTATAGTTGTGGGGCGGCGAAAGTTGAAAAAAATTTTCAACGTCTGCGTTGCAGACAAGTGAAAAAAAAAAAGAAAAAAAAAAGAGAAGAAAAAAAAAAAAGTAGTCTGCAATCGCGGACTGAAAAAAAATTCAAAAGGGTTGGCACCGAATGAGGAAATTGAGGGGTTCAAGTCTGTCTGTTTGTTCTGCATTCTCCTCTATAATACTCAGCTCTCCAGAATGAAAAATCATCACGACCGCACCCCACCATCACTCAATTTCCATTCTTCATTTCATTCACCCACGTTTTCCATCTTCTCCCTTTTCATTTTAATTTAATTTTTCCACCACACAACTCCCTTTAATTCCATTTTTCACCACACAAATTTCCATAAATTACACAATTCTCCCATTTTGTCACAATAAATTCCTCCAGCTGACAGACTTTAATTCCAGGAGCAGAAAAAATACACGGGTGTTTTCTAAATTCTTTTAGATGAATTCTCTATTTATTATTTTTGTCTTCTTTTTAAATATGTCTGGCTAAGTAGGAATTTCTCTGGTGATGGTTGTTTGTAACTAGAGGTGTTTTTTAGCTTAATATTTTCTACAGTTATTTATTTAAATAATTGGGATTGTCTCAGATTAAAGTATTTTATTTCCGTTTCTTTATTAATATCATGAATTAATAAAGTTTCATTACGAATCCTATTATAAACTGATCGGTAAATAATAGGAAGTTCATATTAATCTGGGAACCTGTGAAAAATCAATTGGATAGATTAGATTTTTCCTCAGGTAATTAATTATTATTTTCAATTAGTTCACCTTTACGTGTTTGTCAGTTCTGGAATTAGAAGTGGCTGTTCTGTTAGGTAAATTTTAATAAACTAGAATTAATCAATCCGAATATTTAATTAAACTGTAGAAATAGCTAAATCTATCTAGGATAAAACAACCTGAACCCAGAGTCCGCTCTTCCATAAATTCACTCACTTTCATTTATCTGTTATTTAATTTCTTACCTGTTATTTAAATTTTCACAGTCTTTCATTTTAATTTGCAAAACAAAACAAACCCCCCTTTTTATTACCAATTGTCTAAGGCTAGACTTATTTTCCTCAAGTCCCGCGGATTGATACCTAGGTCGCTTTTAGTTACTATACTGCTGCGACCGGGATTTTTGCAACCCGACGGTCTATTGATTTATTGAATTCTAGGATTATTTCTAGGCTTTTAATACATCAAATAAATCGTTGCACAGTTAGACAGAAGCTACAATTTTTTACCGAAATTTGAAACCATAACCTATATATTTTCTCTTGACTCTTGATTCTAGTTAACTCCACTGGTGTTTTATCTTCTCAAAATGTTTTGCTAAACCTGGCTGGAGTTATTAGCTATGGTTTGAGTTCATTGTTAACCAATACCACACTTCTAACATGTTATAACCCAAGATTTGGTTATATTTTATTTCGTCACAACTTATTTTTAAGTTGGTTTAATCTTAATTTAGGACATGGAAGTCATTTGGATTAAAGTCAGGGGCGTGGAGGTCTTTCGTTATTTATTTTCAGGTAAGGGATTTATTTTATCAATTAAGAGATATTAAGGCTTCTCTTATCGTGATGTTAATTACGTTCTATTCAAATCCCTTATTCCCGATCAGTTCCTCAGAGACGTGGTGCCTTTCCTTCTTCTTCTCCCTCTTCTCTCTCTTCACGTTTTGCACTTCATCAATCTGTCCAAGTGCTGCTGATTGAAGACTTGGCTGCTGCTGTGAACTCTTCTTTGTCTCGCTGTTCTCTTTCGTAATCAGGTTGGTGTTTCGTTGTTTTGGTATTGCAATCAGTTTTGGGAACTTCTCCAATCCCTAATTCCCTTCTCTGCAATCTGATTGTAATCAGTGAATTCTCCCGACGCTCTCTGTCGATCTCTACTGCTGTTGGCGTGCTCTGCGAATCCGTAGATAGTTTCAGGTAAGGGCGTCAGTTTGTTCTTGTGCAATTCTGCAATTGGGAAGTCTGCTCTCATTCTGATTTAGGTTTCTACAATCTGATTGTGATTCAGCGTTGGCTCCTGTGCCGTTCTATTTCTTCTGCGGTTGGTCTCTCTGCGATTCCGTTGGCAGAATCAGGTAAGGGTGGTATTTCAGTTTCGGATTGCAGTTTTAGTTCAGGGTTAGGGTTGCGTTTCTGAGTTGGTTTTTTGTTTTGTGGTTGTTCAGTGTTCGGGTCTGCATTGTTGGTCTGCGTTGGTTTGGACTCTGCATCAGATTTCAGATTTCGTCTCTGCTGTAATTGTGGTAGGTGGCTGATGGATTCGATTAGTGTGTTCAGCCTTGGGGCGTTTCAAATTCTAGTTTCAATGTGTGAATTGTCTCTGCGTTGTGTTTGCGAATCAGTCTGTTTGCGTTGTTTTGTTAACTACAAACCCCAAGGTTGTTTTCTACAAACTCATAATGTTTTGACATTGTTTTGGTGCCTCTGTTTGTGTAAAAATCGCCTCTGTTTTCTGAGTTCTTCGGCGCGTCCGAACTTCCGTCCGACCTTGGAAGTTCGGACACGCCCTTCGGCGCTTCGAATTTTTGAACTTTTTGACGTGTCCGAACTTCCGTCCGAGCTTCGATGTTCGGACGGGGTGCGAGGACGAGTCCGACTTACAAGTCTCGAATGGTGTCCGAACTTGTAAGTCCGGACAGAAGTTCGGACACACTGTTCTTATTCTTCTGATTTTGCTTCGACTTAGTGTCCGAACATTGATGTCTGGACACAAGCTCGGACTCTACACGTATTGGTTTTCCGAAAAGCGTCCGAACATCAGTCCGAGCTTTGATGTTCGGACACCTCTGTCTCTGCCTCTGTTTTAAGGTTCAACTTGTGTCCGAACATTGATGTCCGGACCCAAGTTCGGACGGGCTTCTGTTTTGATCATAACTTGCTCGTTTGAGCTCCGTTTTGACTTCCGTTTGCGGGTTGGTTTCCCCTTCTAATTTCCAAGCTAATTATGTGCTTTCTGGTGCCTTTGGTGCACACATGCTTAATTGTTTTAAGCTTATGTTTTTGGACCTAGTTATCTCTGTGTCTGAACCTTTGGATGGCTGGTCTCGCTGTCTCGTAGCGCGCTATGTAGGATCCTTCTGTTCACGGGTGATGTCCCCGTTCTGTACACAGGTGTTTTCATCTGTTCTGTTTACGAGTGAGGTTTCCTCGTTCTGTTCACGAGCTGGTTGCTCGTTTTGTCTGTATGACGTGATCAACTAGTGTCCCGCTCTGTTATCTGATTCCGTCTATTTCTGACCCTGTTTGGTTCTTATTTGTGTGGACTTCTGCTTCTATTTTCTGATATGACTATGGACTCCTTGCGACTCCTTCTATTTTGTCGATATTCTTAAAATGTTTTGAGCATGCTGGTTGATGAAGTTAGTCATCTACTGGGCATAGTTGTGTGCTCATTCCCCTACTTTATCTAACATTGCAGATTGATCAGCGAGGATCACTTTGCTCAGCTCTGGAGTTTAGTTTGTTTTGTTATTTCGTACTTGGAGACTTTGTATTTGAATTTGAGCCTTTGGGCCTCTTCAGTTAGCTCTTGCTTTTGATATTTGTTTTGTGGGTTCTGTAATAACTTTGAGATGTTACGAATCATTGGTTTATACTTTATACTTTATTCAGTATTCGTTTGGGCCTTATTTGATTATCTGTTTAAGTTTGTTTATTAGAGCATTGCGTTATTATGTAATAATACGCGGCGTGTAATACCCCTAACTCCTAGGCCAATGTTTGGGGGTGTTACATTTAGTGGTATCAGAGCTCTGGGTTCTAATCTGCTGGGATTTTAAGATAGCCAGTCAGTGAGAAACGTCAGTGATAGTGTCTGAGTTTAACTGCATGCTGTTGGACTTTCAGAATGCCGCCAAGAAGAGCAACGAACCCTCCAGGAAATGTGGCTGATGCTGTTCAGCAGTTCATGACGCAACTCATGCAGACCATGGCTGTAGGGGGTGGTCCAGCTGGAGGAGGACCAGCTGGCGGAGCAGGCCCAGCTGGGGCAGATGCTGGAGGGGAAATGTGAAGGCGCTTCAGGAGTTCATGAAGCTGAAGCCGCCGTCGTTCGATGGGGCAGGAGATCCCCAGGAGGCCAGTCATTGGCTGTCGGAGGTGGAGGACTTCCTGCGTGTTATGGGCTCTAAGGAGGAGCAGAAGGTGGACTTCGCCACCTTTCTTTTCAAGGCCGAAGCCAAGGAGTGGTGGAGGTCTGTGATGGGGAGATTCCCACAGCCTTGGGCGTGGGAGCAGTTTACTGGGGAGTTCAACAACAGTTCTACCCCGACGTGTACAAGGATCAGCGCATCTTGGAGTACAATAGGCTTCGCCAGGGACGCGATATGAGTGTGGAGGAGTATGTCAGGAAGTTCATCAGTCTGTCGAAGTTTGCACCTGAGCCGGACGAGCATAGGAAGGCCAGGAAGTTTGAGAGCGGTCTAAGGCCAGACATTCGCTCTGCTGTGACGCCGCTGCGTCACAAGACCTTCAGGGACGTTGCTGATGTCGCCCTGTTGGTAGAGGCTGATCTGAGGGGCCGCCAGTCTGGCGGAAAGGACCAGAAGAGGAAGCAGAGGTCCGACGAGAGTGATAGGAGGGATCAGCCTGCTTCTCAGAAGAAGCAGTCGACTGGAGACCGGGCTGGAGACCGCTCTGGGGACCGTTCGAGAGATAGAGGTGGTTCGTCTTCGTCAGCTCCCACTCCGAAGTGCCAGGTCTGTGGCAAGTTTCCCCGAGGCCAGGACTACTACAGGAAGTCCGGAACCTGCTTCAAGTGTGGGTCCTTGGAGCATAGGATAGCTGACTGCCCTCGGGCTGAGAGGAACAGGGGTAGCTCTGGAAGTGGAGCTGGAGGATCTGCATCTGGGTCTAGAGATCGAGACCGGGCTGAGCAGAAGAAGCCCCAGGGCCAGGCCAGAGTGTACGTGATGGCTAGAGAGAGAGACCGATCTACTGACAGAGTTGTCATAGGTATTCTCTAGCTGTCTTCTCGTTCTGTCTTCTGTTTGTTTGACTCTGGAGCCACCCATTCTTTTATTTCTGCTGAGTTAGTGGGTGAGCTCGGTTTGCCTGTTGTGCCTCTGGGTGTTGAGTTATGTGTGCATAGTCCATTGGTTAGGGACTCTTCTATGCTTTTGAATTCTGTTTGTAAAGCTAGTCCTGTGTTAGTCAAGGATAGGATTCTGTGTGCTGACCTCATCCCGATGGAGATGACTACTTTTGATGTGATTCTGGGCATGGATTGGCTTGTTGC
Organism: Limonium bicolor; assembly: GCA_023374045.1. Taxonomy (NCBI): domain Eukaryota; kingdom Viridiplantae; phylum Streptophyta; class Magnoliopsida; order Caryophyllales; family Plumbaginaceae; genus Limonium; species Limonium bicolor. Next base: position 308,173,729 of record CM041778.1, read on the forward strand.
GCACCATGCCCACATTGATTGTGCGCCTTCGAGAGTCACTTTTGAGGAGCTGGGTCAGCCCCGCCTAGTTGTAGCAGGGAATGGACTCCCGTGCTCGCCGCCAGTTATATCAGTTATGCAGGCGTTTCATTTTCTGAGGAAGGGATGCCAGTGATATCTGTGTTACATCCCTGAGGTTCGCAAGGATGCGAAGTTGGAGGAGATTCTGGTGGTCAGAGACTTCCCAGATATGTTCCAGGATGACGTACCTGGGCTTCCCCCTATCAGAGAGGTGGAGTTCTCGATCGAGCTCGCACCTGAGACTCAGCCCATTTCTAAGGCCCCATACCGCATGGCGCCTGCTGAGCTCAAGGAGTTGAAGGTTCAGTTGTAGGAGTTGTTGGACAAGGGCTTCATTCGCCCTAGTGTGTCGCCTTGGGGTGCGCCGGTGTTATTTGTTAAGAAGAAGGACGGTAGCATGCGTTTGTGCATTGACTACAGGGAGCTCAACAAGGTTTACCATTAAGAATAGGTACCCTCTCCCGCGCATAGATGATTTGTTCGACCAGTTTAGCAGGAGCTAAGGTGTTTTTCGAAGATCGATTTGAGGTCCGGTTATCATCAGCTGAGGATTAAGGCAGACGACGTGCCTAAGTCCGCCTTCAGGACTTGTTATGGACATTACGAGTTCCTAGTGATGCCATTCGGTCTGACGAATGCGCCTTTGGTGTTTATGGACATGATGAACCGGGTGTTCAAGCCCTTTCTAGACCGGTTCGTCGTGGTGTTTATAGATGATATCTTGGTGTATTCCAAGAGTGCTGAGGAGCACGAGGGGCATTTGAGGACTGTTCTCCAGACTCTGAGGGAGAAGGAGCTGTATGCGAAGCTGAAGAAGTGTGAGTTCTGGTTGGATCAGGTGGTATTCTTGGGACACGTTGTCTCCAAGGATGGTATCTCCGTAGATCCGGAGAAGATTAGAGCTATTACTGAGTGGGCCAGGCCTACTAATGTTGGAGAGATTCGTAGCTTCCTTGGATTAGCGGGCTACTATCGTAAGTTTGTGGAGGGCTTCTCCAAGCTAGTGATCCCTTTGACTCGTCTACTGCAGAAGGATGTGAAGTTCGAGTGGAGTGAGGCATGTGAGCTGTGTTTTCAGGAGCTGCAGAGAGGTTGACGTCTGCGCCGATTCTGACCCTCCCAGAGGTAATGACGGACTGGAGGTTTTCTGTGATGCATCCCATAAGGGACTTGGGTGTATTCTGATGCAGCATGGGAAGGTAGTAGCATATGGCTCTCGTCAGTTGAAGCCATATGAGAAGAACTATCCGACCCACGACCTGGAGTTAGCTGTTGTGGTCTTTGCGTTGAATATTTGGAGGCACTACCTGTATGGAGCGGCGTGCAAGGTGTATACAGATCACAAGAGCCTCAAGTATCTGTTCACTCAGAAGGAGTTGAACTTGAGGCAGAGGAGGTGGCTAGAGTTACTACACGATTATGATTTGGAGATCCTTTACCATCCGGGTAGGGCGAATGTGGTTGCTGATGCTCAGTAGAGGGGTCCGTCTGGAGCCGTTTGTGCTTTGTCTGGGGTGCAGAGGTCTGCTCTCGAGTTGCAGCGTATGGGTGTCTGGGTCGTCCGTCCAGAGAGGTCTGGGGTGTTAGCAGCGTTGCATATTCAGCCTACCTTGATCGACCGGATCAAGGCCAGTCAGGAGCTCGATGTCAGTTTGTGTAAGATCAGAGATGAGATTGCTGCTGGTCAGGAGTCTGAGTTCAGAGTTTCAGAGGATGGTTGCTTGAGGTTCAGAGACCGTGTTTGTGTGCCGGCAGACGACGCTTTGAGGCGGGAGATTATGCAGGAGGCCCATGGAGCTCCATATCGGTACACCCAGGAGGTGTGAAGATGTACCGGGATCTACGTGAGACATTCTGGTGGAGTAATATGAAGAGGGACATCTCCGACTTTGTATCCAGATGTAGGACCTGTCAGCAGGTCAAGGCAGAGCATCAGAGACCAGCTGGCTTGCTTCAGCCTCTTCCCGTTCCGGAGTGGAAGTGGGAGAGCGTCGGTATGGATTTTGTCATGGTCTGCCTAACTCCGAGAGGTTTCGATGCCGTTTGGGTTATTGTGGACCGGCTCACGAAGAGCGCTCACTTCCTGCCTGTCCGGAAGACCTTCAGTTTGCATTGCACCGTCTAGCACAGTTGAATATGGACGAGATAGTACGCCTTCATGGAGTCCCAGCTTCTATTGTGTCTGACCGAGATCCGAGGTTCGTGTCCAGATTCTGGTAGAGTTTGCATCAGGCTTTGGGGACGAAGTTGTCTTTCAGTTCAGCTTATCATCCTCAGTCAGATGGTCAGACAGAGAGGACGAATCAGGTCCTCGAGGACATGCTCAGAGCATGTGTGTTGGACTTCGGGGGCAGCTGGGATCAGCACGTTGCATTGATAGAGTTTGCGTATAATAATAGCTTCCAGACCAGTATCGGGATGGCTCCGTTTGAGGCCTTGTATGGCAGGAGATGCAGGTCACCCATTTGTTGGGATGATCTGAAGGAGAGAGCCGTGATTGGTCCAGAGTTAGTTCAGGATGCTGTGGGCAAGATTCAGTCTATCAGAGAGCGCTTGCTTGTGGCTCAGAGTCGTCAGAAGAGCTACGCCGATCAGAGGAGGCGACCTCTAGAGTTTGAGGTGGGCGATCATGTGTATCTGAAGGTTTCTCCCAGTTCGAGGAGTTGTTCGGTTTGGGAAGAGAGGCAAGCTTAGCCCTCGCTTTGTGGTCCTTTTGAGATCCTGGAGAGGATCGGACCGGTTGCCTACCGTTTAGCTTTGCCACCGTCGTTGGCTGGTGTTCACAATGTGTTCCACGTGTCTATGCTGAGGAAATATATTCCGGACCCGTCGCATGTGATTGACTTCAGTCCGCTTCAGTTGAGGGAGGACTTCACGTTCGAGGCAGTGCCTTCGAGGATTTTAGCCCGGGATGTTCAAGCTCCGGAGTAAGACCATGCCCTTGGTGAAGGTGCAGTGGTCGGGTCAGTCAGAGGAGGAGGCGACCTGGGAGGTCGAAAGCGAAGTGCGTTCTAAGTTCCCCCCTCTTCGAGCAGTAGGTACGTTTTAATTTCGAGGACGAAATTCTTTTAAGGGGGAGGTGATGTTATAACCCAAGATTTGGTTATATTTTATTTCGTCACAACTTATTTTTAAGTTGGTTTAATCTTAATTTAGGACATGGAAGTCCTTTGGATTAAAGTCAGGGGCGTGGAGGTCTTTCGTTATTTATTTTCAGGTAAGGGATTTATTTTATCAATTAAGAGATATTAAGGCTTCTCTTATCGTGATGTTAATCACGTTCTATTCAAATCCCTTATTCCCGATCAGTTCCTCAGAGACGTGGTGCCTTCCTTCTTCTCCCTCTTCTCTCTTCACGTTTTGTCTTCATCAATCTGTCCAAGTGCTGCTGATTGGAGACTTGGCTGCTGCTGTGAACTCTTCTTTGTCTCGCTGTTCTCTTCGTAATCAGGTTGGTGTTTCGTTGTTTGGTATTGCAATCAGTTTTGGGAACTTCTCCAATCCCTAATTCCCTTCTCTGCAATCTGATTGTAATCAGTGAATTCTCCCGACGTCTCTGTCGATCTCTACTGCTGTTGGCGTGCTCTGCGAATCCGTAGACAGTTTCAGGTAAGGGCGTCAGTTTGTTCTTGTGCAATTCTGCAATTGGGAAGTCTGCTCTCATTCTGATTTAGGTTTCTACAATCTGATTGTGATTCAGCGTTGGCTCCTGTGCCGTTCTATTTCTTCTGCGGTTGGTCTCTCTGCGATTCGTTGGCAGAATCAGGTAAGGGTGGTATTTCAGTTTCGGATTGCAGTTTCAGTTCAGGGTTAGGGTTGCGTTTCTGAGTTGGTTTTCTGCGTTTGTGGTTGTTCAGTGTTCGGTCTGCATTGTTGGTCTGCGTTGGTTTGGACTCTGCATCAGATTTGGGATTTCGTCTCTGCTGTAATTGAGGTAGGTGGCTGATGGATTCGATTAGTGTGTTCAGCCTTGGGGCGTTTCAAATTCTAGTTTCAATGTGTGAATTGTCTCTGCGTTGTGTTTGCGAATCAGTCCGTTTGCGTTGTTTTGTTAACTACAAACCCCCAAGGTTGTTTTCTGCAAACTCATAATGTTTTGACATTGTTTTGGTGCCTCTGTTTGTGTAAAAATTGCCTCTGTTTTCTGAGTTCTTCGGCGCGTCCGAACTTCCGTCCGACCTTGGAAGTTCGGACACGCCCTTCGGCGCTTCAAATTTCTGAACTTTTTGACGTGTCCGAACTTCCGTCCGAGCTTCGATGTTCGGACGGGGTGCGAGGACGAGTCCGACTTACAAGTCTCGAATGGTGTCCGAACTTGTAAGTCCGGACAGAAGTTCGGACACACTGTTCTTATTCTTCTGATTTTGCTTCGACTTATGTCCGAACATTGATGTCCGGACACAAGCTCGGACTCTACACGTATTGGTTTTCCGAAAAGCGTCCGAACATCAGTCCGAGCTTTGATGTTCGGACACCTCTGTCTCTGCCTCTGTTTTAAGGTTCAACTTGTGTCCGAACATTGATGTCCGGACCCAAGTTCGGACGGGCTTCTGTTTTGATCATAACTTGCTCGTTTGAGCTCTGTTTTGACTTCCGTTTGCGGGGTTGGTTTCCCCTTCTGATTTCCAAGCTAATTATGTGCTTTCTGGTGCCTTTGGTGCACACATGCTTAATTGTTTTAAGCTTCTGTTTTGGGACCTAGTTATCTCTGTGTCTGAACCTTTGGATGGCTGGTCTCGCTGTCTCGTAGCGCGCTATGTAGGATCCTTCTGTTCACGGGTGATGTTCCCCGTTCTGTTCACAGGTGTTTCATCTGTTCTGTTTACGAGTGAGGTTTCCTCGTTCTGTTCACGAGCTGGTTGCTCGTTCTGTCTGTATGCCGTGATCAACTAGTGTCCCGCTCTGTTTTCTGATTCCGTCTGTTTCCGACCCTGTTTGGTTCTTATTTGTGTGGACTTCTGCTTCTATTTTCTGATATGACTATGGACTCCTTGCGACTCCTTCTGTTTTGTCGATATTCTTAAAATGTTTTGAGCATGCTGGTTGATGAAGTTAGTCATCTACTGGGCATAGTTGTGTGCTCATTCCCCTACTTTATCTAACATTACAGATTGATCAGCGAGGATCACTTTGCTCAGCTCTGGAGTTTAGTTTGTTTTGTTATTTCGTACTTGGAGACTTTGTATTTGAATTTGAGCCTTTGGGCCTCTTCAGTTAGCTCTTGCTTTTGATATTCGTTTTGGTGGGTTCTGTAATAACTTTGAGATGTTACAACATCATTTTGGTTTATACTTTATTTAAGTATTCGTTTGGGCCTTATTTGATTATCTGTTTAAGTTTGTTTATTAGAGCCTTGCGTTATTATGTAATAATACGCGGCGTGTAATACCCCTAACTCCTAGGCCAGTGTTTGGGGTGTTACATAACACCTCTGGAAGTTGATTACACTGAAACAACAATTTCAGAAAACTGGAACATCAAAACTGTACATACTTCCACCCCAACTTCTATTCTAGTGCATTAATTGATTTCTAATTTTTCCCAAAGTGTTTACACTCTTAGGTAGGTGTATTATAAATGTTCTAAGTTCATTTCCAGTCCAAAGAAACACTCTTATACCATCTATATTACCATTATACAGAGACAACTAATTACAGAAAAATCTGGGAGAACAATCTGTGTGTTTCTTCTTCCTTCTTTCTTTTAGTTAGTTAGACTGACTTCTAATTTCATCCCCAAGTGACTATAACTCTACTCAAGCGCATTAGGTGTGTTTAGGTTCAGTTACTTCTCAATTCAATCTTTATAGACCCCCTGAAATAGGGTTACACAGAGGATGAAAGTTTCAGGAAACTGAAACTCAAAACTCAAGAACTGCCATCTACTTCCTTTCTTTTCTGTTTCTTAACCCCATTGTTTCTTCTAATTTCCCCAACTTAGCTGCTCTTATTAGTTAAGTATTATTCCATACTATAGCTTCAAGGATAGGCCCAAGGCAATAAGTTAAAGCCACTGAAAAATCACCACACAAAAACTGCAAGACTGAACAGAAATTCTGATATGACTCTACTTCTACCTTCCTTCCCAATTGCTTATCCTGACTTCCCAATTTATCCTAAGGTACTCACTTACCTAGTTACGTGTTCTTGCTATGTTTTTAAACCCAAAACCACCTAGGCAGTCCTATTAAACCCACTGGTGCAGTCCTTATACTGAAACATCAATTTCAGAAAACTGAAACAGACGATCTAGTGTTCTCTCTTCTGTTGCCTTTATTTATTCACGCATATGATGTTCAATCCCTCCCAAACTGTTTATAGATTTACTTAAGTGTCTTAGAAGTGTGTTAGGCTCATTAACACTTCAATGCACCCCCTTATAACCTTCTGTAGCATAGTCATACAGAAACTTAAGTTTTTCAAAAACTGAAACCATAAAACTGCTATCTTCTCTTCTGTTTCTCTTCTTACTCTTTCATCTAACTTCTAACTCTTTTCCCGAATTTCTCATCCAATAGTTAAGTGTTTACTCAGGGTTCAATCTTCAATACAGACCCAAACCACATTGTTTACAGAAATCCAAATATTAAACTGGAAAGAAACTGAAAATTGAAACACTAAAATCTGTCACCTTCTCTTCTACCTCTTTTCTGTTTGGTTCACGAACTTATTCCCAATTCTTCCTAAATTGCTGACTTAGTTATTTAAGTGTTTTATCAAGATTTTAAATTCCAAACAACTTCATTAGTGTTACTGAATCATCCTCATACTGAAACAACCATTTCAGGTACTGGAAACTGAAACAGATACATGAAACTGCTATCTTTTTTTTGTTCATTCGAAATCAGATTTCTAGTTTCCCCTGGGTTGCCTAGTCACTTAGGTATGTGTTAAGTATAGTCCCATCTTAAGAATAACACCATATGACTCCTTAAAATCTTTCTGTACATATTATACAGAACTAGAACAAACTACAAGCCCAAAATCTGGAACCGATGTATTCTTTTCTTCTGTTCTGGTGACAGCTGATTCCTCTTAGATTGTCTATGCAATTGGTTAGGTGTTTAATCAAGGTTTTAATTCCAAAACAAACCCCAAGACAACAAGGTCTGCACTTCCAAAGTTTCTTCACTCAATTCTGTAAAACTGAAAGAAGAAACAGAACCCAGCAAATGTGAACTGTTGCATTTCCTTTCCTACGATTTCCTTTCTGTTCACGATTTAGGTTCTGTTTTTTTTTTTCTTTTTCCCAGGTCCATCTAAGTTAACTAGGTGGGTTAGATAGGTAGTAGGTTCAACATCATATTCATAAACCCCCAATAATCCCTCTCCGCTTTTATTTATACAGAAACCAAGCTCCTGAAACTGTAACACAAACAGAAAGCATACTGATGTGTTTGTTTCTTATTCTATTAAGTTGCTTATCTGTTTTTTTTGTTCTAATCACTATTAGGTTAGCTACTTAGTGAAGTGTTGTGATATAGTCTAACCCTCAAACAACGTTGTTACTCTTACTGAACATGTTTATACTGAAACAAGACATTCAGAAATTAAAACTGAAACTGAGAATAAACTGTAAGATAGAGGCTGTTACAACTCCTTCTGTTTTTCTATTCTACAGATGCATTAGGTTAGTTTCTTTCTTTTCTTTTAAAACATTCTCATGTACTGATAACTTAGACCGGAGACCCAACCTTGTTAGGTGCATTATTAACCCAGTACCACATTTGTAATATTCCTAGGCATTTAATAAACAGAATCCATTGTTACAGGACTCAATCTCTACATACTACCCTTCTTCTTCCCTTTTCTGCTATGCTATCAGTTTTCTTTTTCTTCAACACCCTCACGTTTAGATAGTTTAAACAGGTACATCCTCACTGTTGCACGTGTATTATTTACTCCATACCATTCCAACAGTTAGTGAACTGAGAATACATGATACTAATTCGAGACTTTTATCAGTTTAAGCTTGACAGATTGTTTTTGTTTTCCTTTGTTTTTGTGGGTGTATTAAGTTTAGAGATAGCTCACCCCTTTATCTAAGTTGTTCCCCCTGGTTGCTTCTTGGCACAACGTGGGACTCCTTGCACCTTGATCACTCACCAGTAACCTGAGAGAATTTCTCAGGTGTTAGACTTGACAGAATCTGAGGGGGAATCATGACTGAAAGTAGCAGAGAAAGGAAGGAATAACTTGCCTCAGGTGCTCTACCTTCTAGCAATGTTTGCTGGAAGAGCTTCACGACTCTTACTCAGGAAATGTTCAAGCGACTCCTACTGATGCGTAAGGGGAAGATTGCTTCAGGAGTGGTTTTCGATCAGGAGCAAAAATAGGAAGGAACAGAAGTGAAAAGGGAGAATATTGCAAAATAGCTACGTTACCTTGTGTGCAGAAGAACCAGAGAGGAACGAAGAGAGCTTCTGTACAAAAAGAACTAGTGCATGCAAGAAGAGAAGAGAGATGGTATGTATGTCTATGAATCGACTGGCACAAGGCAAAAAAGGAGCTTAGACGCAGGGAATTCCCTGACTGTTAGTGGAATCAGGTTCCAACGAAGAACTTTGTGGGAGTTTGGAGAATGGATACCTCTGATGCGTGGAAGTTTGCACAACACAGGCTTGTTGCACATGTCGTTATAATTTTTTTTTTCTTCTGAAACGAAGTGACTCAGGCTGTGCTTGTGGTCTCCAGGTGCATGTCTCATTGACTGATTTTGTGGAAATCAAAAACCGGCACTAGCGATTGTATTGTGAGTATGAAGATCTCAGTGTGGGTTTCAGGTGTTTGTACAGAAACAAGGGAGTCACGTGCTTGATCGTGAGGAATGAGGGAAGATGCTGTTCGAGTTGGGGCGTGAATTGCTCAGAACAAGAAATCAGTATACAACATAGGAGGAGTAAGGATTCGATACTTACAGAGGCGTGTTTGCTTCTATTTTTATTTGTAGTTACTTAGTAGACTAGCTACTAGTTTTAATTCGTTGGTATTAATTATTGAATTTGAGCATAGCTCAACCGGTTAAGGCGTTCGGGAAGGTACGAGAGGTACCAGGTTTGAACCTCGGCTAGAGTAGGTTTGCTCTTTTTCTTTTTCTCTTCTCTTTTTTTTGTATAAGTGTATATACATGCCTATTTTATCGTGGTTACATACATATACATATATGTAACTATTTTATCTTGTCACGTTGTTAATTGTATTTATACATATATATATATACGATTATTTTATTCTGTCGCGTTTTCGTTGTATATACCTATGCGACTACATCATCATGTCGCGTTATTAGTTATATATACAACGTTGTAATATTGTAACGTTACATATATGTATTCTCATATTCGTACACATATATACATCGTTGTAGTATTGTAGCGTTGTGTAAATGTATTTTCTTATGCACATATATATATATATATATATATATATATATATATATATATATATATATATGTGTGTGTGAACGTTTTCGGTTTAGAAGTGCACATTCATATATATGAGTACATTTACGTTCTTAATTTGTCTAGAGTATATAGGATGTTCAAACAATTTATTGGGCGCACTAGGGGTATTTATTTTACGCACCGACATGTACATGCGGTATAAGTATCCGCTTGGATCTATATTTAAAATACCATAATGTTTCATGGTAATTATTGCACATAATTTAATTTAAACTTCCCTAAATTTAAAGTGGTAATTACTCGGGGCATTTCACTTCTTGGTCTCACGCCTCTGTAGTGATAAGTTATTATACTACTGCTCTCTCTTCGTTTGCTTCTTGTATCGGCACTTTTAAAGAGGTAATCACTGGAACCGCATTCTACCACATATCTCCTCCATTCGATGCTTGTATCTACACCTCTGTTCACCCTCTTGTTGTGTCTGTGAAATGGTGAGCAAGAGCCTATACCCTGCGCCTGGTCCCATCCTTTTTGCTACCGGTAATCTGAAATAAATCACTAGGACTGCAGCTCACGCACCAGATTGGAAAATGGAGTTGTAATCCCTTTAATTCTCCTTATGTGCTGGTACGTACCGGCTCTTCATTCTTTTCTTGTAATCATTCCTCTGCAGTCAAAACAAAACCTCTAGGTTGCTGCATCTTGAGAGTCAGATTGGAGATGGGGCTGAAAAATGTTACATAACTTGTAATACTTGAACCTACCTGCTCTTCTGGCGATTGTAATGACAGAAGTGACCAACTTCTTATGTCACTTCTGGTGAAGCAAACAAATGATAATGTAAGCAGTAGTCTGGTCCATGTTGTCCATTATAGAAGAAAAAAACAGGTGCTGATTTTCTTCTATTGCAACCTGCAAAAAGTGCTGCTGCAGAAATCACTGGAATTGTTGTTTCATCTCTTCGTGTGTGAAGCACCTCTGCTGATATTGTCCTCTTCTCTTCATGGTAATTTTACAACACTAAACAACAAACAATGAAAGTACATATTCTGCTTTAATTCATTCTCTTCTTGCGTCTGCGCTGGAGTGGGAAATCACTGGAGCAATGCAACTCACACACCAGATTGACAGCAGAGCTGAAATCAGTTAGTTCCTTCAACTTCCTGCTTGAATCAGCACATCTGGTGTGATAAAATGTTGGACTGCTGCGTCTTACCCAACCAGATTACCCTCTCCTTGTGTTTGTACACCCCTGCAGTGACGAAACACCAAAGCTGCTGCCTCTAACAATACAACCTTGCACTCTCTTCATCCTCTTCATGTGACTGCACCTAGTCTGCAGTGACAGAAAAAGAAAAACACCACTGGAATTGCTGCAATCTTGCAAACCAGATTTGACACGAGGCTTTAATCAGTTCAATTTTGAAACGGTAATGTACTCCAAACTTATGTTCTCCTTCCAGCAGTTAAAACATATAAGTTGTGGTAAAATTTCTGTTGTCCATGTTAACAACCGAACTTCGATTTCTGTTGCTACTACTTAAGCTATTCAGCAGTTTTTCTCCAACTAACTATGTCATTTTGCCCCTACAGACGGTAGATAGTGCGGACGGTTTATTCCGATCATGGAGCGGCAATGTAAGTGGCATAATAAAATGGTGTAATATTTGTATTAACTTTAAATTGTCATAATTTTTAAAATATAAGTCCAAAATAAAAAAATTTTGCACCATTGTTCATCTAAATTCAAGCTCTTTAAAACAAGACCAATCATTAATATGTTTTGACAAGTTTAAAAATTTATGCTAGTTATATGTACATATCAACGACACTTATGATTCACCACATACAGTTTAAAATACACCATATAACACTAATAATACACCACAAAACAATAATGGTTCAGTATTTGATCCAAAGTTTGTTACCTAATTTACCACTTATTAGTTAATGAATCATAATACCAATTTCAATGAATCATAATATCAAATATAATGAATTATAACATCATTTTAGTGTATGATCAGTAACATATAAAATAAAAATTTAAATAATAATACAATACAAAACAATATTTGGTACGTAAGAAAAATACATCATTCAACATGTAAGTTTTAAAATATATTACAATACAATAATAATACACTAAAACAATAATGAATTTTATCGGTTCCGGAGTTTGTTATCTAATTCACCACTTATTAGTTAATGATCATAACACCAATTTCAATGAATCATAATATCAAGTTTAATGAATCATAACATCATTTTAGTGAATCATCAATCACATATGAAAAGAAAAATTTTAAACAATAATACAACACAAAACAAAATATTTGATACATAAAAAAATACATGATTCACCATATAAGGTTTAAAATACACCATACAACAATAATAATACACTACAAAACAATAATGATTTTTATCGGGTTCAAAATTTGTAATCTAATTCACTATTTATTAGTTAATGAATCATAATATCAATTTTAATGAATCGTATATCCAAACTAATGAATCATATTTGATTTTAGTTTATCATCATACACATGTAAAAATAAGTTTTTTTTTAAGTTGTCAAAACATATCCATGACTGGTCTTGTTTTGAAGAGCTTGAATTTAGATGAACAATGATATAATTTTTTTTTATTTTAGACTTATATATTAAAAGTTACAATCATTTAAAGTTAATATAATAAAAAAAGTAACCCAGTCAACAAAACAACCCAGTCAGCTGCTGACTGGGACTGTCATATCACCAGATTCGCACAGTGTTGTGCACGGAACCGCCGTGTGTACGAATTTGCCTTGCCCCTAATGTTGCTACTGTAAACAGTTCTTGTTTCTTCAATTTATCAGCCTCCACTTGCCATGGTTTTAGTAGTTTATGAGCCAACTACGCTTGCTTATATACATATATATATATATATATATAAACTCCTCCAGTTGATAACTATTATTTATACCACTATCTGGTTGTCGGTTTACACTAAATTGACTGTCTTAACGGTCATTAAGTTGGGGCATTGTGTGAGCTGTTTTGCAATCTGCCTGGGTTGATAGCTTCCCGTTATTACAACATACGAAAAGAACTTGAATACATTTCTATACTTATTTGTTTGGACTACTATTGGCAAATTTTAACAGTCTAAATGGTTTAGTTAAATTGATTTGAGTTAGTTGATCAACAACGAAAATAACACATTTGTATATGAAAATCTGCACTATTACAACACATGTTGAACATGATGTAACAGCACACTCCCAAGCTCTTGTCTTCTATTTTTGTTGTACTAAAGCAATAAGTTAGATTGTGGTTAACTACACAATATTCTTGGTAGTGCAACACCATGAAAACACTATGGATTACAAATGAATGTAATATATGACAACTTCAATTAGAAGTAAATGGTGTTTTAGTTCACAGAAAACAACAAGTAATGAATTGATACGTTTAAATTGGATTAATAACTTTTTGGTAAAATGATTAGGTGATGGATTAAAACGATGAAGGAATTGTTCTATAAAATCGGTATTATCTTGTAAATACTAAGGTTAATATTAATTATAGGAGAACCTAGATATATAAGTATATATGTTCATGGTGGATTAACATTGGAATTTATGAAACCATATATATAGGTGTGTGAAATCGTATGTGTATATATAGTTGAAGGATTAGAACGAAAAGAAATTTTATAATTCATACGGAATTTATAAAATTATGAGGATATGAATATAAATGTTAGTGTAACATAAAGTTGATGGGAACACACCTACATAAGGTATATATATGATTGGAATTAAATTATAAATTAGGAAATATTGGAGGAACAAAATAATATTAAATGGAATTTAAGGAGGTAGAATTATAGATAAAAGTCATAATTATTAAGAGTGGAAATTGGCGTAAGTATGGAGGATCCCGAGAGGATTAATGTAATATTGGACTAGAAGTTCTAAGAACATACGCGTATACTTATATATACAAGGATACATAGTTAAAAACGTTGAACTGGAATAAACGTACAAAGGAGGAACCATGTTATTGTAACACCCCTACTACGCACTTAACATTAGACGAAATCGCAGCGGAAAAATAACTAAACAATAACTAAACGTTTCGGTGCTACAACGCCGTCAACCACCCACGTGGTTAACAAGGCAGAATAAATACAAGTGTACCGGTCTGATGATCAGACTCCCGAGCATTAGGTACTAACATCAACCATATACATAACCAAATACCGAGTATTTAATACAAAACTGTCACATGTACCAAAATATAATGCCACGGGAGCACAGGCGCATCCCGGGCTCAACATCCAAAATAACCAAAAGTACATCTGCAGCCTAGAACCTACAGCCAATATGGAGCCCCCAAGGGGGTCAGCAACCCTTGGCTGGTATGGTTAACGCGCAGCCCATCGGCGACCGGGATACGCGCAACTAATTGTCATGATAACCTGACATTTATTTTAAACATAACATAACATATGGCATAGCAACAATTTTTGCATAGCACAACATCACATACACAGTGGATACTCTTTCCACAATAACAACCAAGAAGGTTAAACAACATAAGAAGCCTAGAGAATGGTTCACTCTCATGTTAAGCTTGTTACACACACTCATTACCGTTCTGTTATTCGAACGAGTAACTTAAGTCACAGATGGTTCGGATATTGTGACCCGAACACACCACACAAACACATGTTCCCAGTAAACCGATCATAAGTCGGAATAGGTAAGCTTTGGAGGAAGCTAGCGGGAGATCAAACGCCAAATAAAGGAGAACAATCTTAACAACATAAGAGTCGAATCTGATACAGATATCTACTCTTAAACTTACATGCATGACCGGACAACCGGATTCCTCACTTCCCAGTTAGCACTTGTTAGAAGTTCAACAGTGGAACTTAACAAACAATTCACAACAAGTGGTAAGTCATGTTAGACACACACAAGGGAAATGAGTCACATCATAACATCACAATAATATGAACAACTGTAAACGCATTACATGATTAAGTCTTATAAAGTCATAAACACACAGAAAAACAAACAACACACAAGCCGGTGTAAACCGGTAGGCAACAGACTGCAAGAAAACCATATCTTGGTCCTTGCTTCGATTGATTTCCACCGTAGGTCACTCCTATACATGTTTAAGAATGTCGGTTAATTACTTACTTAACTTCAAATTTACTAAATGTTTAACCATGATTATATGACATATTTTAATGCCCAAACTTATCCTTAATTACCTACATTATACCCCCTTGGGTTTATTACTTAAGCCATGCTTTTTTGTTTTTTTTTTACAAGTTTTGGTCAGTCCGACCCACCGTCCGACCCAACCAACTGGGTCGGACCCTTCCAGTAATTTTCGGTTTTGAAAAATTTTACTTGTCCGACCCATGTCCGACTCAACAAATTGGGTCGGACCATTCCAGAACATTTCAGTCTTCTAAGCCTCACCTGTCCGACCCATGTCCGACTCAACCAACTGGGTCGGACCACTCCAGAAACTTCACCGTCCTTTAAAACACACCCGTCCGACCCATGTCCGACCCAAGTCCTCTGGGTCGGACCGTTCCAGAACCATTTACTGGCATCTAACAGAGGCCGTCCGACCCAAACTTGGATCGGACCCCTGGGTCGGACGCCACCAGAACATGCCCAAACATTGTCAAATCTTCACTAAACTTTTCCTCAAGCCTTCTAATGTTTTCCAACACCATTTGGCACACTTATTCTCTCATACAACATCCATAAAACTCATCTTCTTTCTCCTTATACACTTACTCATTTCTTACCAAAATTCCTAACACTTATAATGCTTTCTCCTTAGGTTTCTAAGTGGTGTTTCATACCTATGATAACCACTATGCCAATAATGTTTCCTCACCACTACTACATCATCTCCCAAGCATCTTTACTTCCTAACCAATTCCTTAAACATCTCTACAAGTCTATAGTTTCTTCATGCAATACATTAATTCTCCCTTATTCACCAACATTGCACAAGTCCTAAACACAATCTCACCATGATCTTGAAGTATCCCAAAACACTCATTTGCACTCTAAATCCTCTAACACATTACCTAAGTCCTTTTTACATCTTAGAATACCTTAATGCATGTTCCTTTCACTAGTTGAACACTTAACCATTCTAAACATTTCCTAACTTACCAAACTCATTTTAAACCCTTAGAACTTCTTGTTTATTACCTAAATTTTAACATGAACTCTCCTAGAACATTGTTAAGCCAAAACACATTGTTTTCACCATTAAACAATCAAGGACACTAAAATCCATCAAGAACATTCTTATACACAAAACTTCACTCATTTAGCACTACATCACAATATAGTGCATAATTTAAATTGCTTGGCACTTAGGCCCTTAAATAACATGGCTCTTAGGCCCTTAAGATGCATAAATCATAAACACTGAATTTCCACAATATATTTGCCTTTGACCTGCAAATACACTCAACAACACATATGCCTTTTACTAAGCCTTTGAGAACATCTTACTAAGTCATTCACCATTGGCTCCTTAGATCATTTTAACAAGCAACATAAGCTCATTTCTCCTAAGACTTTAAACCATATTAGGTTAGCACATTTACCTTTTTTTTTCCTCACAACTTCTTTCTTGTTTCCTTGACTAAATCGGCAAGGCTTTTGATTGTTTATCAACTTCTAAACATTATACAAATGATAAAAATGAGTATACAAGCTTTATGCTTCATCTCATTGTAAACCCTAGATTATACATTGTTTTAAAAACATTAAGATAGTTGCTTTACCTTAGAACTTGAAGAGAGTTTGAATATATATCAAGAGAGGACTCCACCTAGTCCATGAAAGGTTGAAATGAAGCTAGAACAAGGCAACATAAGGACACCATTAAGAGTGATTTTCAGACAACACAAAAACATGAGGGAAACATCATTTTTCTTTGAGTTTCCTTACCTTGAAGCAAAGGAGAACAATGATATGTGAAAAGATGAGCTCAAGCTCCTCCCATGGAGATTCTTCTTGGCACCAAAATGGAGCTCTTGAGATTTTGAAAGGATAGAATTGAAGAGCTTAATGAGAGGAAGAGAATGGTGGTCTTAGAATTTGATTTGGCAAAATGAGCTAGGAGATACAAGTGGTCAAAGATGGTATTGTGTGTGTACTATTGCAAACCGTGAATGGAGAGCAAGAAGAAGATAGAAGAGAGGTTGAAGACGTGTGAAATGAAGAGGGAAATGAGAGAATGAGATAAGTTTGTAAGTTTTAGATATTTAAGTAGTAAAAGCAAATAGTACTTTCTACTTTACTACTTTAGTTAGCTTATTTTTTGTTTAAGTATGGTGAGTCATTACCATAAAAACCGGCCCCCTTTATGTTACTAAGGGCATTTTTGTCTTTGTTGGCCAATTTAATTACTTATACAAACATATGTTACAAACTAGCTTATTTTAGTTACTATTCACTAAAACAAGGCACATAGATGTGAAATTTTTGATTTCCCATTGATATAGACTTCCAAATGTGATACTAAGTTACACATATTAATTAAAGAGTAATGATGGACATTTAGCCATTCAAAACTCATTTACAAGACAATTTTTCAAAAATGTGCTTTAAGACTCCTTAAAGCACATTTTGTGTTTTAACTTGTTTTCAAGCTTGGTTTTCTTTGGTAATTGGTTTAATATGTTCATTAGTATATAAATAAGGTCTTGGTAAGCTCATTAGGTCTTAACCAAGCTTATCCCAAGCTTAGAACACATTTTAGCCCTAATTGACTTTAAGGCATTTATTTGTGTTTTCTATGGTTTAAATTGTTTACTAATGTTTCTAAGACTCTTTTTAGTCTTAATATACCATATTTAAATGTTTAAACAACATACTAAGGTTTGGGGTATTTCAGTTATACATACCAAGAATTTAACTCAATGAATTAAATGGATTATAGGATTGGGATAGCGGGACGCCAGCCAAGACTAGGCGAGTGTCGCCTTCGGTGAACGGTATGGATTCTTGCAGCTTGTTTGCTACCGAGTTACATCGGCTTATGTGCTATTTGTTGTATGTGATAATGACCAAGATAATTGCATATAAAATGTTGTATGTTCGTTTTATTGTTCATGTTTGACTGAACATTACATGTTGTGAAATGCTAACTATACCTTAGAGTAATGATTAATTCACACATCCGATATATTCGACAACAAGAGGAATACGAGTTGCGTATTTATGTAATGAGAACTTGTACACTAGTTTCTCACTAACTTCCCTTTTAATAAATTGTCGACATCCGAAATGTGATGTTTGAACTTATCACCCTATGTAGGACATTTGTTCCATTAATACTTCTAACATGATCAAGGTAATGGGAAGTGAGGGCCCCAGAAAATCTGGCAATGCATGCTGATTTTGGGAGGTCGTATCTGCATCAAATCGACTTCCAATTATAAATGTACGTCATGACGGTGGTTGTGGAGGAAGTTTTATACTCACCCACTGGGTTCTAATATACCCAAATTAAATGTACGTCCTTCATGGACGATTGTTGCGGGGGGCATTATATACTATCCCGCTGGCTTCATATATACCCGATTTAAATGTACGTCACTTTTGACGGTGGTTAGTTGTATTTGAGAACTTATTTCTCATCTCTCTGGTTCATATATACCAGATTTAAATGTACGTCACTTTTGACGGTGGTTAGTTGTATTTGAGAACTTATTTCTCATCTCTCTGGTTCATATATACCCGATTTAAATGTACGTCACTTTTGACGGTGGTTAGTTGTATTTGAACTTATTTCTCATCTCTTTGGTTCATATATATCTAATTAAATATACGTCGTTCTCGATGGTGCTTAAGGGAGTTTATATTCACCTACGGGTTTAAAGGTACCCGATTATTTATACAATACGAGAGTCTTAATCTCGTCTAAAAGGCTTATCATACCCGACTCAATATACGTCACAACGACGGTGGTGCATTAGAGTCTCTATACTCTTCTAACTGGGTTTAATCATGCACGAGATAAGTTAAGTTACTGATTAAGGAAGTGTCAATCCCATTGTGTGGATTGTCCATAGTAAGTAAAGTTAAGGTCCTTAGCGAGATTCCAAAATAATCCTAAGGCCTAGGAAGGAACTGAACACTGACTCGATATACTGATGTCTTGTTTATGTTGGATTATATCATTATATTGAATGATTGTTTGCGCTATATTCTTCATGTGGCGTGTTTACAGCTTTTATTTATACTGTTGTAATAATTAACCGCATGTTAACGATCAAGTAGTTGTGTGTGGCCCGGTAGCTTGCGGGCTGCATGTTTTCATACCAGCAGTTGTGCTGAGCCCGTTTGGGCATACCATTTTTCAGGTACTTGATGGAGGTTCGACCCGACCGAGTGTAGGCGGGGTAGACTTTTGGACCGGGTGTATTTATTTTGATTCTTGCCTCGGTTGGCACTTATACAAATATGTATATTGTTGAGGTCGGAAACAAACTTGTATTTTAGAAACGTCTGGTATAACTCGGTATGTATAAGTAATTGTTGGAGTTTAAGTTGGTTAAGTATCCAGTCATTCAGACCGTTACATTAGAGTTAATAAGGCCTAGTTAGTCATGTGGGTGACTAATGACGGTAACACCGTGAGTTTGGTTTATTTTTCTGTTGTGATTTTGTTTAAGTTTGACGTTGTTAATTACCTTTAATTGAGAATTATGAGTGGGGGTGTTACACATGGAGTTGCCTAACTCCAACCCAACATTCAAAGCAAGAAATGAGTCTAAGTAAAAACACTTAATCTCATTAATTAATAATGCTTAAAGCACAAAGATTGGTGATTACCTTGAAACTCTATGATGGGGTTTTGGTCAAGAATCAAAGAGGAACTCCCAAACCACCATTGGAGATTTGGAGAATAGCTCAAACAAAGAAAGAGCAAGGCATTACAAAGAGGGAAAAATCGGCCACACCAAGAGATGGAGAAAAAAATGAGTTTTTCTTGGAGATTTTTACCTTAAATGTAAGAGTGGACTCCAAGCTTCAAGAATATGTATTTTTCTCTTCAAATGGCCAACACCCATGGAGGTCAACTTCCTCCATTTGAGATTTTGAAAAGAGAGAATGAGAGGGTTTGGTGAGAGGAGTTCAAATATGTAATTATTTTTGAATTCGGAGAATGGATGAAGCTTTGGGCAAGAGGAAGAAGGTGAGGAAGCCATGGATGGGGGCTTCATTTCCGTTCCAGTACAGAGAGGGGAGGAAGACGGCTGGAAGCAGAAAAGGGAAAGAGAGAGAGAAGAAAGAAAGAAAATGAGGAAGGAGAGATAGGAGCCTGCCTTTTCTACTTTTTCTTTTCTTCCATTTCTTTTCTTTCTAACTAGCTAGTGAGGGGGAGACTGATTTGTCTAATAGAACCGGCCACCACCATATACATGCTGGAGCGTTTTTCGTCTTTTACAGAAAACGCTCGTGAATTTACCCGGGTTGCCACTATTCATTAACCGGGCCCGTTTTTCAGATTTTTCCCGTTTCTTTGTTTTTAATGGTTCTTAATCTTCCATTAATACTTAATTATAGTTATATGGTACTATAATTTGTACGGGTCTGTTTGACCACTCAAAGTCACGTTTTTGGGTTTTCTCAAAAAACGTGCTCTAAAGCTTTATTAGTGTTTTTAATCTGTTTTATAGATCCGTTTTCTTCAATTGTTCCCATAAGTCATTTAGGCCTAACTAAGGCTTGGGAATCCGTCTAGGACCCTAACCGAGGTCATATACCTCCTATACTCATTTAACGCGCGTTTTTAAGTTTTTTCGCGTTTAAGCGTTTTCTCTTTTTTTTTGGTTTTATTCTCTTTACCAATACTCTCTAGGCATCATTAGGCCTCTATAAATCATATTAGATTAATTAAATCACCATTTTTAAGTCTAGGGTATTAAAATCAAGAGGCAAAAAAATATGTTTAAGATAACTGTTGTATAATAACAAGTTGACAATTTTTTTACTACACCCACAATTAGATCTAGTTACATAAATTGTATATTTAACAATGAAATTGGTACATTGAATAAATTAAAACTCTACTATAAACTATTATAATCGAAACGCAATTTCGAACTTGGCTCTTATGCCAGAATGTAGTGTGGCGATGGCCATTTTGGTCTTTTTCCATCTATTTTTGTCCTTTTGTGCTTTATACTTTTTTTAAACTTTAAAATGTTATAATTTATTAGAAATAATTTCAAATAACATAAATTTTATACCATTGTTCATCATAATTTGAGCTCTTCAAAATAAGACCCAACATGAGTATGTTCTGGTAAATTTTTAATTTTAAAATTTTGGATGTACATATGTTTTAAGATTCATTGTGAATCTTAAGTTCAAGAAAGGTCAATCAAAGGTTGTTAAAGTGAATCAAAGGTTGTTAAAAAGTGAATCAGAGAGTTGCTTAAAAGTGAATCAGAGATTTAAAAAAGCGGATCTCATAAACAAACATTGTTTAACTAAAGTGATTCTGATTGTTTGACTAGTGTGAATCAGAGGTTTTAGAAAAGTGAATCAAATGTTGTTAAAAAGTGAATCACAAGTTGTTACAAAGTGAATCTCGTAAGCATAGAATGTTTAACTAAAGTGATTAAGAGGTTTAAAAAATGTGAATCAAAGATTTTTAAAAAGTGAATCATGAGTTTAAGAAAAGTGAATAAGAGGTTTAAGAAAAGTGATTCTTGTAAATAGAGATTGTTTAACTAAAGTGAATAAGAGGTTTAATAAAAGTGAATCAGAGGTTTAAGAAAAGTGAATCAAAGGTGCTTTAAAGGTGAATTAAAGTTTTAAGAAAAGTGAATATTTTGTTTAATACTAGTAAAAGTTAATCCTACCACAAACTTATGCGAGAAGAGTATGAACCTTTCATTTATTGAAAGTGAATCAATCTTTTAAAAAAAAGTGAATCTTATGTTTAAGAAAAATGAACATTTCATATAAAATAATGTGAATCCTTTGTGTTTTTTAAAATTGAACCTTAACCCTGCACTACAAACCCTAAAAATGCCTTCTACATTTTTAGCATTTCTAGGGTGGTTTTTAGGGTGTTTGGGGGGTAGGGTAATCTATTTGGCATTAGTCTTACACTTTATATCGTCGTTACAGATTTGACAGGTTTTTAGGGTTTGTGGTTTAGGGTTGCTAAACCCTGCACTACAAACCATAAAAATGCCTTCGACATTTTTAGCTTTCCTAAGATGGGTTTTAGGGTGTTTGGGGGGTAGAGTAATCTTTTTGGTATTATTCTACACGCTATATTGTCGTTAATGACTCGATAGGTTTTTAGAGTTTGTGGTTTAGGGTTTAGGGTCGTTACAAACCATAAAAATGCCTTCGATGTTTTTAACTTTGCTAGGTAGTTTTTAGAGTGTTTGGGGTAAGATTCATTTTTTTAATGAATAAGGTTCATTTTATTGTTAAAGAAGATTCATTTTGTTAATGAATAAGATTCACTTTAGAAATACTTAATATATACTCCTTATAAAAACATAAAATTTTAAGTTTACCAAAATATATCCATGATGCATCTTGTTTTGAAGAGCACAGAAAATGATGAACAATTATATAATTTTTTTATTTTTGTACTTATATTTTGTGAGTTATAACATTTTTAAAAGGAAAATTCACAAAATGCTATGATTTGAGTTTATCATTCACAATATACCACTGTTGTTTTCGTAATTCAACTTTAAACATGCTTAAATGCTGTCCAAAATTGATGAAACTTTACACGGACGATGCTAAAGTGTATATTTGGGTCCCACATGTCACATATGACACTTTAACATCGTCCATGTAAAGTTTCATCAATTTTGGACAACATTTACGCATGTTTAAAGTTGAATTATGAAAACAATAGTGGTATATTATGAATTATAAACTCAAATCATGACATTTTGTGAATTTTCCCTTTTTTAAAAAAGTATTTTTCTCTCTCCTAGTCACATACTCCCCCATTGAGACTTCCGGATCTGTGTCTCCTATTCCCTTTTATTCCTTTTTTTATTTCATATATTTCATTTCATTTACAATAGAGTGTTGACATGTGGGTCGGTACCATCACTTGTGTCTCTAACTGAATGGAAATATCAAATACACTTCTTTTTTAAATACAGTTTTGCACTAATTTACACATTTACATAAGCTTTTTTTTTTGGGAAAATTCACGAGATACCCCTGTTTTCTTTTGTAATTCACAATATACCCCTGTGATTTTAGTAATTTAACTTTAAACATGCTTAAATGTTATCCAAAATTGATGAAACTTTACATGGACGATGCTAAAGTGTTATATTTTGGTCCAATATCAATTTTGAAGTTTTTTAAGCTCACATGTGACCTGTGGGACCCAATGAATATGTGACTGTTCATTGGGTCCCACAGGTCACATGTGAGCTTAAAACACTTCCAATTTGATATTGGACCAAAATATAACACTTTAGCATCGTCCATGTAAAGTTTCATCAATTTTGGACAACATTTAAGCATGTTTAAAGTTAAATTATAAAAATCACAGGGGTATATTGTGAATTACGAAAGAAAACAGGGATATCTCGTGGATTTTCCCTTTTCTTTTAAAAAAATGTAGGCATTTACTTCCTAGTCGGTGCTGACGCTTTACTCTCTGGCGGTATCTGACGTTCGCAGTCAGTTGCTCACAGACACATTCAGACACTCTTTTGAGATTCTCGAATCCTGAGACTGGGATTTAATCTGAACTTAGTGATCTAGGAGCAGGTCGTTTGCAAATGGAGGCATCATCGATTCTCTACAACCAGCTCAAGGTGCAGTAAGAGTCATGCTTCCTCTATTTTTGCTTCACTCTATTGTCTGTTGCTTTGCCTTCCGCTTCCTCCTACATCAAAACGATTTCTCCTGTTATTTTGATCTGTTTGTCGGAAAGTAAACACTCACTGAGATCTCAATTGTCTGAATGATGAAAACAGGCTGCTGATCCCTTTTTCCTGTTGGCGGGTCCGAATGTCATTGAATCCGAGGAACACATTATGCGTATGGCAAAGCACATCAAGACAATTTCATCCAAGTATGAAAATTTCTCTTGATTAAGTCGCGTTCGAATCCTGGAAAATGCTTTGCTGTTTTTTTTGGCGTATTTGCTTTTTTAAAAAACTTCCTCAAATTTGAAAAAGTGTTAAATTCTGATCGTTTAGTCTGTTAAGTGTAGAGTTGGCGTGCCGCTAGTGTTCAAGTCAAGCTTCGACAAAGCTAATCGAACATCTTCAAGATCATTTCGAGGCCCTGGTTTGGTTGAAGGCCTGAAGGTCAGTAAATTTTTTATTTATCAAAGTTTTATAGTGACATGATTAGTTGACTTAGCAAATGCCCAGATTCTGGTCACTGCGGGAACAAAATGTGATGCCTTTCTGGGGGTGGAGAGAGGCAATGTAAGGGGTAAAGGCTGAGGTGGTTGAGGCCGAGGCTTTAAAAGTTGTACATGGGATTTTATGAATGGACTGTTAATACTGCTTTCATATGTCTGGTTTCTATTACACATTCTGACTGCTGAGCTTTAGTGCTCCATTGTTCTACTTTCCTTCTCCTATTAGCTTTTAGCTGGTAATTTAAAATTGAAATATGGGAGGTTAGTTATTGTATACTTTTACTGCAATGTGGGGAAGGTAAAGGAGTATTCATATATACGATAATTTGTACACCACAATCCTAACTACTTAATTAGAATTCTGAGGATTATTCCCTCTTTTTCTCTGGAATATTAAAAATCATTACATCCTTTTCTCTGTCTGTGTAGATCTTGGAAAAGGTGAAAGTAGCTTATGACCTTCCCATAGTTACTGATGTACACGAGTCGGACGAGGTAACATTGTCTCCTTTGTTTATATTACGTTTTCTGTCTTCAATATGATATTATAGCTTAGTGTAAATTGGATGTACTTTGCTGTTGATGCTCTCTGCTTTGTAAACTTGGTCATTGGGCTTTCTTACCTTGGTCAAGACACATCTGTGAATAGATAGAGTTGGGTTGAAACAGTGTCCTCAGTATATGTGCTTTCTGATGGTTTTTGTTGGGTTATTTGATGTAGTATTCAGCCTGAACATCAAATCAACAAGATGCTGCCACTTCTAGTAGCTTTGGATGGTGCTTAGAAGTAAAAAAAAAGTCAGCTCAATGAAAACTGTACTCACAGAAAAATGATGATGCCAAAATCTCGTGACGCCACAATTTGAAATTAAATTCTTTTGAGTATGATTCTATAGTGGATTTTGCTGCCTGAATGACCTCTGGACGGTGTAATGTCCCAAGCTGGAATCAAGATCTGCAGAATGTCTTGAGCTGTTACTGAGTTCATACTTCCCGTTTTTTTCTTTTCCAGTGTGAAGCAGTTGGTAAAGTCGCTGATATCATTCAGATCCCTGCTTTCTTATGTCGTCAGGTTACATTTATTATTTTTCTCTTTGATGTTTTCCAAGTGAATAGGTCTCTTTCATCTTTGCTAGATAACTTATGTTGTTATCTCCTTAGATTATGCCTTAATTTTTGCAGACAGATCTCCTTGTAGCAGCTGCCAAGACTGGGAAAATTATCAACATAAAGAAAGGCCAATTTTGTGCTTCCTCAGTAAGCTAATATATTTTAACCTACTTTCCCTTTATAGATGTGAGGCCGAAGTTCTGTTGTTTGTTTGGTTGTTATGTTGCTCTTGTCATTTAAAGCCTTTTGACTTCTACCTTTCCAGGTCATGTCAAATTCTGCAGAAAAGGTGCGATTGGCCGGAAATCAGAATATAATGGTTTGCGAAAGAGGAACTATGTTTGGTTACAGTAAGTTTTCCCCAACCTACGGTGGATGCCTCTGTTCGATATGTTAATTGTTACCATGGTATCTTTGGAACTGCATTTTAATGGTATCTTGGGCTCACCTCCTAATGACTGGTCTTCCCCTTTTCTAATATACTTGCAAAGCATCAGCTTTGGTGGATTACTGACTAACAGGCCAATTTCTTTCACTGAGCTCAAGTTCTTTATCCTGTCATAATTGACAGACTATCAACTGATGGGTTTGCTTGCTATGACAATAGTGTAACTTCAGTGCAGCCTCATGTCTGCCTGGTTTCCTGTATCCTGCCTTTTATCTTCTCTGGTTGGTCAATCTTACAGTTGATTTGTTGAGTGACAAGATACGAGGATGTTATTCATTGTTGTCATGGCCTTCTAAGTACAAGGTGCAAAGCTGCAAAAATTTTCGTATACTTGTCCTAATCTTCTGAAAAAATAAATATGAAGTAAATTTCCTGAGGTGATACTTGCTCGACGCATCTACTTCTATATCAGTGTATCATAATTCTATAAAAGGTATGCCTAGGAGATAATGCCCCTTCTGCTTCTCTTTAACATTACTATACAGTGATGCGGGATATTCTCTACGAGGTTGATCCTCCGTAGCTGTGCATAAATTCAATGCAACTCTTTTGATCACAGAAATTTTGTTGAGTAGCAAAATATCCTCTGTTTGAAGTCGATTGTCTGAAGTTGTGCTTAGATTCCCTGTAACTCTTTTGAACTGAGAATTATTGTTCAAAGTTGCTCTTCTATGCTTCACATTTTTCAAAACCAAAGATGGTATCAGTATAAAGTGAAGTGTTGTGATGTAGTTCCCTTAGCCTTTTCTGGTGACAGAGTTATAACTCGCTTAACAATTGTCCCTACCAACTAAGTGTTCTCTTCCTACCTGCAGATGACTTGATTGTTGATCCAAGAAATTTGGAGTGGATGCGAGAAGCTAATTGCCCTGTTGTAAGTGAGATGATTATTTGTTAGCATCCACTCATTGGTGTAGCATATACTAAGCAATGTAGCACGGTCTGTGCGATGTTTGTATTTACTTTACATATACCTTTACAAAGTCTGTAACATAGTATCTATCTGTCCAAGTTCTATTTCATATATTCTTTATTCTTTAATGAGTAGCCCTGATCAGCTCAATTACAAACATTAGATACTGAAACCCCAAATTAGCTACCAGGAATAATTGAAACCTCACATTATGAAATTCAGGAAAAATAAAAACAAAAGAGAAAGGGAGGAATATAAGAAATGAAGTAACAAAAAGACGGTCTAGTCCGCTCAATTTCTCGCCTTCAATATATCTGTACAGATTTATTTTAACTCACAGTAATGAAAAATCTGGAAACAAGTCTATCTGATTATCTTATTGTGGAAAGGTTACTATTTTGGTCTAATCAATGGCCCTAGAACATTCTGATTCTTTGTTTCTTGCTTACAGTCTGTTGATGTTTTCAGCAATATGTCACCTTGGCTGATTTTAAGTTGACAGTCTCTTGAACTGCTTTTCTGCAGGTGGCTGATATCACTCATTCACTGCAGCAGCCTGCGGGGAAAAAGGTAAAGATACTGTGCTGTGGTATCTTTAGCAATACTGCTGCTGCAACTATGTTATGTCTTAAATTGTTGTTTCAGTGGTGAAGTTGTACAATTAAGTTATTATTGAAGTTAAAATAACCACAAGATGGTGATGCTGTCAGTGGTAATAGACAATTATTGATTGCCGCTTTGCTACCTTCTACGTTAGACCAAATTTTAATTGGTTATAAATACCCCCTTTGTCTCAAATTGTGTCTCTTTTTTGATCTGCGACAAACATATAAGAAATGTATTCCAGATTAGATTGATAAGAGACTTATTGTTACATATTTAAGACAAGATAATTGACTATTTTCCAAAATGGACACTCAATTTGAGATGGAGGGAGTTTGCTATAAGTTCTTATCCTTGTGCTAAATGTTTGAGTTTATCCTATCTAAATAGTTGGAAGGTGGTGGCGTTGCCAGTGGTGGGCTTCGTGAATTGATTCCGTGCATCGGAAGGACTGTTGTTGCGGTCGGAGTTGATGGAATTTTCATGGAGGTATTGTATTAGAATCTCACTCATTCTTGATTCTGCTTCTAGATGTCATTTACAAGATTTGGAATTACCCATCTTCGCAGGTACATGATGATCCCTTGAATGCACCAGTTGATGGCCCGACTCAATGGGTGAGTTCTTTTTAAGATCAGCGATCAGTAGTTCGCTTCCACACTATCTCAGGCATTATATTTTATGTTTCTTATTCTTCTGGAAAAAAAACACTGTTGCTCGCGCACAGTTGCTCAAGGGGATGGGTGGACTAGAGATGGTTATGAGTCTGTGATGGACGTTGTTGTCCTTTTCTCATATTCTTTTGCTCACTTTATTTCTATGTTGTTTTTTATACCAGCCTTTGCGGAATTTGGAGGAATTGCTAGAAGAGCTCGTGGCTATTGCTGTAAGTAATCAATATGTATATATAGTTAAACATATATCGTGGGTAAACTACTTATGGCTTAGCTGATTACACCATATTTGGTATCTCAGAAGGTCAGCAAAGGAAAGAAACAATTTCAAATCGATCTCACGCCTTACCGTGATTAGATAAGCTCGGATGACTGTTTCAAGGCTCGTTGTTTAGTAAACTCGCAAGAACTTGTCAGCTTGTTCAAATCGATTCAGGTCAGAACTACGAGTTACACTCTGCAACCTTTTACAATATCATTTGTTATGTATAAACTCAACATTAATTGTTGCCATTTCTCCAGACATTGCAATTGCTTTGTTCCGTGGGCTATTTCATCATTTCTCCAGACATTGCAATTGCTTTGTTCCGTGGGCTATTTCATGTGTGTGGGTTCCCATCCCAATTTCCTTTCACTTATCTAGTCCTTGGTGTCGCTGTATTTAATTCTCAACTCTGAGAAAAACAAAAGTACCTCTCGGCATGTGCAATTTAGGTGACCATTCTTCCAAATTATAGTCCCGTTTGAATGAACTCTGATGAACATACGAGTATTGTGGCTTTGTGGCATTGTTGGTACATTTAAAAAATAGGGGAAATTCACGATATATTCCTGTTTTCTTTCGTAATTCACAATATACCCATGTGATTTTCATAATTCAACTTTAAACATGTTTAAATGTTGTCCAAAATTGATGAAACTTTACATGAATGATGCTAAAGTGTTATAGTTTGGTCTGAATCAAATTTGAAGTTTTTTAAGCTCATATGTGACCTGTGGGACCCAATGAATATGTGACTGTTCATTGGGTCCCATAGGTCACATGTGAGCTTAAAAAATTTCAAATTTGATATTAGACCAAAATATAACACTTTAGCAACGTCCATGTAAAGTTTCATCAATTTTGGACAACATTTAAGCATGTTTAAAGTTGAATTACTAAAACCACAGGGGTATATTGTGAATTACGAAAGAAAATAGGGGTATCTCGTGAATTTCCCTAAAAAATATTTCCTCATTATACGTGTCGATTTTGTAACGGGTGTCCACCCATTTCAAGATGCAGGGAACCACATCAACAACCTTTTTATTCGTGTACGCTTCCAATTCCAGTCAGATATGAACAGGATTGCAGCTAAAACCATGTTGGTAGACGCAACTTGTCATGTAACATTTTGAATCCAAATTGTGTTACCAGGATTCTTCAAATAATGTGGTCATCCGTGTACAACTATTACTTTTGAAACAAGCCTTCGATCCGTGTTTGGTTCTATTTAGGAACAATTTGTCCGTTTATCTTAGAGGCCGAATGATTGGCGATGATTATTGGTAGAGATTTGTTGTGCTCCTCTAGGCTCCAATAAAATATTACCACCATTCAGCCCTAGTGGCGGATCCAAAAAATCTTGTTTAAGGGGTTAAATTCTTTTTTATACCCAGAAATTGTTTAGGGGGAGTTAAAAAAATTTTTGATACTAATTTTTTCAAAAACTTTATATTATGTTGTATTTTTAAAAAATTTATAAGAATAATTTAATAAATTTTTAAATTTTCGGAGGCTAGAGGCAAGCTGCTTCTCATCACAGTTCAGTCTTTGATCCATTAAACAAGGAATAGATTTATGGTCTTACCTACTCTTGGTTCGTGTTGATGATTTGTAGGACTTACTGTTTTCCTTAGATTTGTAATCCATGATTCTAAATAGATGTTTGACCCATCATTTAAGAACGTTGTGATTCATATATTTTCGTGATAGAATATTGTCTCTTTTCTACCGCAAAGTGTGATGTTTGACGCTTCAAATTCAAAACAAAGTGATTACTATAGCAAATTGCTATCCCGATTGAGTGAATTTAATTTAGTATTATGGTTTCCTAGTTTTTTTTTTGGCACATTTTCAATATCCACCTTAGTAATGACGTACATAAGTCATGCACAGAGCTGTCAAATTCTTTCAAGATGTAAGGGTCTTGGTTAGCCTTTTTAATTCTAGTCAATTATGCACAAAGATCTGGTAGGACCACTCGTGTAAGGGAATAAATGAAGCAACTAGTAGTTGATCAACTCAAAGAACTTAGGCAAACCAAGACAAGTGCTACTTATTGTTTGATAAAAAGGTGAAAGCCATGAAAGAGACGGGAGAATGAATATTAAAATTTGACAACTACAGAAATAAATAAGAAAATGAATACAAATCAAAGCTATGTTGTGCTTATGGAGGGAAAACCCTGCCTTGTCACATATGCAAAAAGGAAGCATTGTCATGGATCAGTGGTGGACCTGTGGGGCACTATTAATCTAACAAATAAAATATTGAAATTAAATTTTAAAAGAACGTACGTATTTGAAGTATAATTGCTTTCTACGGGTCTTTATCATCTAACAATGATACATAATAATGTTATTGTTAATGAACTTATGGATATCTGATTCTACATTAGTTATTAGATTATCATTATCGAGTTCATCACCCAAAATTATCTAATTTCTTATCTGTTTTTTCTATGTATAGACATATATTTTTGTAGTTTTCCAAAAATTTGTGGGGGCACGTGCCCCCACAGCTAACAAAGTGTGTCTGCCACATAATTATATCTTAAAACTAGTCATTCATTCATTATAACTAAAAAAAGAAACCATTAACTCGAAAAAGGAAATTATTCACATTCTTGGTGTCCTCTCATAGGCTCTTCTAGAATAAATGTCTCCCACTAGATTATAGATGTGTCATTCTTTCCCGCTGACTCCCACTTGTCCTCCATGAAGAATGGAATTGAGTTAATACTGTGTAAAGGTTGCATCAATTAATGACCAGATGAAATTATACTATTTAGTATTTATGTTCAAGCCTTACGATATCACAGCCTGACCCCTCCAAGTCTTGGTGTATGGGGAGACTGATAATGGTATTGTAGCATCTCTCAAGCGGCCTAGGTAGTAACCAAATTGTGGTTTAAGACATAACAAACCAGTCATTGCTCGTGTCCATCATTAAAGGAAGCATCTTCACGAATTCTACTTGTAAGGGCAACAACATCTTCTTTCTTTAACGATTTGTTATCCTCTTCTTCTTTTGTGATCTTTTCTTCCTTGTCTTCTTATTCCCAAATTTCTAATGAAAATGCCTCTTGATAAGGTATTTTCTCCCTCATTATCTATATTATTCTTTTTTCTTATTTTTCTCCCTTGCTTCCGTCTTTATGTTGAACCCATACGATATCACAGTCTGACCCCTCCAAGCCTCAGTGTACGGTAAGACTGATAATGAAACTGTAGCATCTACCCAAGCAACCTAGGTTGTAGCCAAATTGTGGTTTAAGACATGGCAACAAGTCATTGCTCGTGTCCATCATTAAAGGAAGCTTCTCCAGGGATTCTACTAGTAAGGGAAACATCATATTCTTCTTTGTCCATCTGTTATCCTCTTCTTCCTATTGATATTTTTCTTCCTTGTCTTCTTATTCCGTTATTTCTAGTGAAAATGACTCTTGATAAGGTATTTTATCCCTCATTATTTCTAATTTCCTTTTCTTTCTTATTTTTTCTCCCTTGCTTCCCTTTAATCTTTGAATCTTCTTAGTGAGCACTAGTTCCCTCTTTTGATTTTGACTTCTGGATGGGTATCATCTTCTAAGCTATTGATCCGATTTATGAAAGTTGTTTGTGTTATTATAAAAGTATTATGCTTCACGTGATGGTTGTTCAAATCAGATATGAAAATTGTTCAAGGATGTACCTTATTATCATGCAACAGGTTGTATTCTAACCACGTTACAATAATTCATTTTAGGTTAATGGTTGTTCAGATTGATGTGTAGATTCAAATTGATGTGAAAGTTGTTTGTGTTACTACAAAGGTTGTTCTACTTAATGTGAAGGTTGTTCAAATTAAATATGAAGATTGTTGAAGGATGTATCTTATTATCAAGCAACGAGTTATATGATAACCGTTTTGTTACAACCTTTTGGTTTAGGTTAAAGGTTGCTCAAATTGATTTATAGATTATTCATATTGATGTGAATGTTGTTCGTGTTATTACAAAGGTTATTATGATTTTTGTGATTGCTGTTCAAATTAAAAATGAAGAGTATTCAAGGATGTACCATATTACCATGCAACTTGTTGTATGATACTTGCTTTGCATATCATAGGTTTGTAAGTTGTGACATTCACCTCACTTTTTATGCTAGTGGATCTTTATCATGCTAGGATAGAATGAGCTTAAACCTAACATATAAGGTGTATGAATCTTGGTTACTCTTATGCTCTCTTCCACTTTCTTCTTAATATTTATATCATCTCTTGGTCAATCTCTACCATTTGAGAATTGAGTCACTCTAATTCCGAGGGAGGCTTTGAGCACTTTATGTATGCAGAGAACGAGAGACTTTGAGAGAAGGGGGGGACTAGAGAGAAATGGAAAACAAGAGAGCAATGGAAATGAGAGAGCGTGAGTCCATAGAAGATATAAGTACAATGCTAGATCAAAGAGATTGAAGACACAAGCAAAGGGGTAGGGCATGGAAGAGAGAGAAGCATTGTTGGAGTAGAGATAATCGGAGTAACCATGGAGCAGAACGCTGCCAACTAAAGACAGAGCAACAAACACAATGTCCGTAGACAAAAGGAAAGCACTCATAAGGAAAAAGAGAATGACCAATGAGGCCCCTCAGTTACACTCTAGGAGGTCGGGGGAATAATATACGTCGAAAGATGAAGGCGTAAAAGGGAAGGACAGTGAAATACCCCGAAATTAAATATAGTGATTATCAGGCTAATGAGATTTTAAGAAGCTTAATTATGCCTATAAACAACGTAGGAACAATTTTCCGAAGAAAACGGATCCCATAAAATGGATTAAAACATAACGAACCTTAAAGTACATTTTCGAGGAAACGGGGAAAACACGACTTTAAGCGGTTGAATAGACCCGATAATTATAGTCAATTAAATAGCTTATTAAAACGTCGTGAAGGTCTAGAACATTAAAATTAATTAAACGAGAATTCCGGAAAACGGGTTCGGTGAGTGAATAGTGTAAAAACTAGAAACTTGTGGGGGTGTAAAATTGTAATAAGAGCAAAATAGCCTCTCCATTGGTAAATAAAAATCAGAAACCAATTGTGTGTGTAGTGGGGATGATTCACTCAGCCTCCCATCTCTTTAATTACCTATTAGACACAAAAAAACAAACAATAATAATAAATAAGAAAAGTAAAAAGCAACAGTACATTACCTTACTCTCTGGACTCTCTCCTATTCTCTCAGCACACTCATGATTTTCCCCCCTTCAGACCTCCTTCTTCTTCCTCCCTCTCTGGTAATGGCGATTAGAAAACCCTCATCTACCCTCAACATTCTCTTCCATTTTTTGAGAGCCTAAATCACCTCCAAATACTACCAAAAAGTATACCGTTTGAATTCCCCTCGCTTTGGAGATCATTTTCCATCTTTCAAAAATCGAAAATCTCCAACTCCATCCATTTTCATGCTGTAGCTTCCCTTGGAGCTGAAGGTGACCATTGGAGCCTCAGATCTTCTTGTGTTCTAAGTAAGAAAGGGACTCGAGTTCTTCTTTTTTTTTTTCCAACTTTCCTTGTAAACTGAAAAAAACCCACGTTGAACCTACTGCTCCTTGTTCAGCCGGTTTGGCATTCCACTTTAGGAGCTGAAGCTTGCCATTTTACTACCCCAAAACTTCATCTAGAAGTTCAAGGTAATACCTCCTTAGAGATTTAAGTGTTCTCTATGAGTTAGGGTTTAATTCTTAAGTTAAAAAAGTTACTAGCTTTGTGTGTGATTCCTTGGAATGTGGTTGTAGCTTGGCTAATCTAAAACAAGAACAAGAAACAGAAAACAAGAACCAAGAAGAGAAACAGAAGGAAAGGAGGAAAAGAAGGAAGAAGAGAGAAAAAAAAGTAAAACGCAGGAACACAACCAAGACACGTTGCACAAAGGTAATGAAATTACCCTTGAACAGAATTTTAATGTTTTATGTATGAATAAGTACATTGCTTTAGCAAGGGTTAGGCTACTGTGGGGTGAATAAGGATTTGAGTATACTAGTATTGAGTGTACTTGAAATACCCCGAACTTAATTAGGGTGATTAAATTACTCTAATATGATATTTGAGGGCCTATTAGTGCCTAAAGAGTTTTGGTAAAGGAAAATAAATCCAAAAGAAAAGGGAAAACACCTAAAAAGCAAAAAACACTAAATTGAGCGTTATGTGACCGTAGGAGGAATACGACCTCGACAAGGGTCTTAGATGGATTTCCAAGGCTTAATAATGCCTAAATAATATACGGGAACAATTCCCGAAGAAAATGGATCCATAAAATGAATTAAAAACGCTAATAAAGCTTTAGCGCGCGTTTTTCGAGAAAACCCGAAAACGTGACTTTGAGTGGTCAAATGAACCCGTAAAAATTATAGTTCATCAAATAAATATAATTAAACATTATTGGGAACTTAAGAAAATCCGGAAAACGGGCCCGATTAGTGAATAGTGCTAAAACCGGGTAAATTAACGAGCGTTTTCTGTAAAAACCGAAAAAACGCTCCCAACTTGTATTACTATAGGGGCTGGTTTTTTAGGAGAGTAATCAGCCCTCTCACTCGCTTAATTAGCTAGAAAAGAAAGAAGAATAAAAGTAAAAAGTGAAAAGGTACAAAAGTCACTTTTCTCTCTCTCTCCCCTCACTTTTCTTCTCTTTCCTTCCCTTGTTCCTCCTCCAGCCGGCTGCACTCCTCCCTTCCTTCTTCCAGGCGATTTTTCCAGCCTTCCATGGCATCTCACACTTCCAAGCTTGCCCAAGTCACATAAATGCTCCAAATAAAAAACAAAACACATATTTGTGTTCCTCTTACCAAGCTCTACACTTCCCTCTTTTCAAAATCAGAAAATGATGAAGTTAATCTCCATGGGTATAGCCCATTTGAAGAGAAAATTAGAGATTCTTGAAGCTTGGAGTCTCCCCATTCTTCTAAGGTAAAAAGATTCATCAAAAACCTCATTTTTCCCCACTCTCTTGTGCTGGCCGATTTTGCCCCTCTTTGACACCTTGTTTTCTTCTTGTTTTGGAGCAATGGTTCAACCCTCCAATGGTGGTGGAACCCCCTTCTTGATTCAAGGGTTAAAACCCCTTCTAAAACTTCAAAGGTAAAACCCTAGCTTTTGTGCTTTAAGCCCTTTAATTGAATTAGTGTTATTCCAAGGGTTTAGGATTTTAATTATACTCATTTTGTGTTCCTTGGGTGTTGGTATGGAGTTTGGCAACTCCTTTGCCCACTCGACCAAATTGGAGAAGAGGAAGAGTAAGAGGAGAATTGAAAAAGAGACTTGGAAAACTTAAGGTAAGAATCCCACCTTAATGTTAGTTTGATTGTGTTAGAACTTGGGATGGGTAATTAAAGGAATGAAACCAAAAAATTGTGCTAGTAATGTGTTGGCTGGTGTTTGAGAGAATTTGTTAGTTGTGTTGATTTAAGGGCCTAAGTGCCAATGCATTTGAGTTTGTGAGCTATATTGTTGATTTGGTGAATTTTGGTTGAGCTTGAGTGCTGGTAGGACCCTTGTATGGGTGTGGATAGTTTAGGATTTAAAAAGATGAAAATTGGTGGATTTGGGCATGCTAGGTTTATGGGGAGGTTATGACAAAATTTAGGTAGGAAATAAGTGTTTTAAGGTGACTTAGTGAATTGGAGAATCTAGGTGTGTATGTGGTTGAGTTGAGTGGATTAATCACCATGGAATGGTAGTTGGAGAAGGGAGATTTGAGTGTGTGAAATCTGTAGCAAATGGGTGTTGTAGTGCATTGGAATAACTAGAAATGAGTTAGTGTGCAAGGCTTAGAAAATGAGAGTTGTACTTGGGTGTAGCTAATGCAAATGTCTAGGAGGGTGTGGTGATGGTCAATATATTTTGGTAAGGTGGTAGAAGATTGTAAACCATTAAGGAGAAGTTAGAAATGCACAAGCGTGCAAATGTAAAGGTGAGAATGGAAATGTGTTTAAATTGAGCAAGAATTTGAGTAAGGATTGGACCAATGGTTTAATGAGTGTTTTAGGGTGTCTAAACATGTAGAAAACATGTGGAAATGATTAGGAAAAGATTAGGTGAGAATTGAGGTGAATTTGGAGTTCAATTGGAGTAGAATAAACATATAAAAAATGGTTCTGCAGCCGACCTACCTAGGGGACCGACCCAGTCTGGGTCGGTCGGGCTGAATTAGTTAACTCGGATGCTCTCTGCACCCGACCCACCCAGACAACCTACCCCAGAGTGGGTCGGTCGGCCTTTAAAAAAAAAAGAAGAGAAGTGACATTAGTAGTAAGCCATTAGTAGGATAATGATGGTAAGATGAATATGTACCTAAGAACCTACGATTAAAGGGATAACGGGTTTAATTACAGGAGTATTAGGTTTACGTACCGTAATGTCTTGATATTAATTGAACCACTTGAAATGTTATCAGCGGTTTGAGAATAACCCGAGGAGTGTAATGTGTCATGGTAAAGTTAACCTATGGTGAAAGGTATGATTTTCTCATGCCCCGTATGCTAACGGTGTTACTCTGATTTGTGTGGTTGTGTGTTTGTGTGACCACCTAAGCAAGATAAATGCACGAATCGAATTGTTTGCACCTCCTTGTGCTTGTTTTATATTGCTCCTTGTTGGACTGTTATTAAATTGAAGTTTGTATAATTCATGAAATGTGTGATTGTGAATGAAGTGCTTTGATGTTGAATGTGCACTGTAGATCGACTCATAGTTGAGTCTTGTTTGAGTAGTGACTTGTAGAAAGAGTCATGTTGCAAATTAATGAAAACGTGGAAACACACTAAAAATATCGAACCAAGAAATGATAACGCAAACCTATGAGCCCACTAGAACGTGAGAGAATTGTACAGGAATTAGTAAACTCCCGATAACGGTTAGAGAACCGAATTGATTTAATTCACAAAACAATTAATAGTGGAAGTATATAAGTAACCTCTATTTAGAGGATTGATGATTGCTCAAGACATGAACCTTAAGAGAAGTAAATAATAGTAAGGGATCACCAAACCCCTTAGAACAATAGTCGACCCACAATGAGATGATCCGACTAAAATGAACAATGTCCCGAACATGAGAGTATTCGATAAGTTGGGTAAAACCTTAAATCTGAGAATACTAGATATTGAGAATTCCCTAAGCTAATGGAGGATATCGAGAGGGATACTTCTAGGCTAATCTATGAGATTGTGAAATAACTCCGAGAGAGGAGTTTTGGGAATTTGAGTAGTCCGGTAGAGAACTGGACATTTGAGAATTTGAGGAGCTAAGTGTATAGCCCCATTTGTATTTGTAAGCCCGGTGGTGAGTCTTGTGTATGACTCTGCCCGGAGGTCATGGGTAATGACTTAAAATATACCTTTGAGTATTTGATTTGAGAATTGATTGAGAAGTTGCATTGAGAATTCGAGTATTGTGAATTGAGTTGAAACTTGAGAGATTTGGGAATTTGAGTCGAGTAGAGAATTGAGTTGAGTATTGTAGAACTTGAATTGAGATCGAGATTGAGAGTAAGAGAATTTGAGTAAGAGTAACCCAAGAGAATGGGTAGATAATGAATAAGGAACCAAGGCATTGTGAGGTAGTAACCCTCAAGACCTAAGAGTAAATTTGTTATGACTAACAAACATGTGTGTTGGTTATTCTTGTATTCCTTATTTGAATACTTTGTATGTGAGCATGTTGTTTGAATTAAAATGAACCGCATGTTCTCGACCAAAGTAGTCGACGTACCCCCGTTAGCACGCGGGGTATGCGAATTTCATATGCAGCAATTTGCTGAGCCCCTAGGAGCACTGTTTTTTATTTTCCAGGTACTTGAGGCTGAACACCATTCGAGAGTAGGACGGGGTTGCTACATAAGCGTGGGTAGATAATTAGGAATATTTGTATTGACTTGTCATTGTAGACGTGGAATTGTATGACCGTTTTGTTATCGGCGACTTGATGATTGTAGAAACTCAGTATAATAGTGAATGGATATTGTATTTGTATATTATGGAATTGAGGGTTGTATTCAATTTGAGATTTGATTGAAGAATTGGAATGTATTGTTGGTATAGTATACTCGGTATATTCGTCATCAGACCGATATGGTAATGTGGATGGTTGTATTGAATTTGGTTGGCCTTGTTAGTCCACGCGACTAACGGCAT
The DNA here is from genome assembly GCA_023374045.1 of Limonium bicolor. Lineage (NCBI taxonomy): Eukaryota > Viridiplantae > Streptophyta > Magnoliopsida > Caryophyllales > Plumbaginaceae > Limonium > Limonium bicolor. Next base: position 308,211,802 of record CM041778.1, read on the forward strand.
TGTATCACCCCCGGTTGTATTGGTATTCCGCTGTTTGAGTATTGGTAATTGTGACGGATTAGGGGATAATGACTGGATTTCCGATAGGGTGTTACAACACTGATAATTAGAAGCTTTTGAACCACGTGAATAAAATGCTTAGGAAAATACTGAGTTAGGAATTAGAGACTTTGGGCTAAGGGTTGAGTGTTAGCGTGTGAGGTACGCTAGTTAGGAACTTCCAGTGTGAACTGGATACCTACATAACCAATCCCGCCCTCCACATCCCCCATTATAAAGTTAGGATAAGAATGCCAGAGAGATGGAAAGACGTCTCTTACTCGGGAAAACCCGATCTGTCAGTTGTAAAATAAACTCTATCAGAGAAAGAACTGGTCATACGGTAGATTCCAAGAACTGGAAATCCCGGAGACGGTTCCCGTTTGAACGACAACAACCACATTTGATAACAGAAGAGTGAACATCCTATCCACAGGATAATGAAATTTACAGCGCCATGGGGCGACGTGCTTCGTAGTCACGAGAACCATGCGTAGCCGGCAAGAAGGGAAGCATAACCGCGTAAAAGAGAGTCTGCGGACTGCAAACGCTTGCTAATACCATCAATGGTATACCGACTGACTAAGGAATTAGTCAAGGCTGGATAACTCCAAACCTACAACGCCCAAAGGCAGTAATACTATAATAACATAGTCCAGACAACTATGAAAGTATTCACGAAACATACACCGTCAGGACTACAATGTAGCTCCTAGGATTAGTCAAACCTCGGTAACCACAACAAAAGTGTGGGAACGAGCAACAAAGTAAGGTACACGGAGTACCCCAAAGACCGGGAAGGCACCCGAACAATGACAACCATGTCAAGAACACTGAGAAGCCACTCAGGAAATTGATCACTAAGATCAAAAGATCAAGGGAAGATCCAACAAAACCACCAAATACGGATAGAAACGATACCGTAACCGGTATACGTTAACTTGAAAACCGACCTACCTGCGCACTTGCCAAGGCAAGCGCAACAATAGCAGGGCCATTTGGAAAACTTTGGATAACCAACAAGTACCTACTAAAGTACCACCACAAAGATTGAAGCAAATATAGGATCACTAATCCTAAGAACTTGAAGAACCAAACCTTGGAAGGGCCCGACGGCCCGACCATCATATTAACGAACATACCAGTCAGTGAGAAGCTAGATTTGGTCAAGACCCCAGTCATGGTAAAATCACAAGTTTTCTTTCAACCCAAGATTTTTCTTTCAGACACAAACCATTTCTTTCAAACCCCAACTTTTCTTTTCAAACCTCAGAATTTTTTTAAAACCAAACCAGAAGAATCACGGTGAGTATCATAGAATGACACAAGAGGAGTTGACAATAGAATACTTCGCCTAGGCGTGTGACGAGCACTACGAGTGTACCCTAATACGGGAAGTGGGACGACCGCACTTCGAAGGAGCTTGCGGGCCTGACAGACTCTTTTGTGAGTTAGTCAGGTAAGTGGTGACGTGCCAATAAGGTACCCCACGTATGTATACAAGTGGTGTACGAAACACGGGAAGTAGTCGACTCCGTTCTACGGACTATAAGTAAATTCACACCTTGAACGATCAAAGAGGTCAGATAAGCTCACAAGCAAAAGGGTCAAAAACTCACTCCAAAAGGATGACTAAGAGTCAAGAAGCGCGAGAAGCACTAGCAACTAAATAAAGACATTGAATATGTCTCAAAAATCTTGAATAAATGCATGAAATAACTGGAATGAATAACTGGTCTAAACCCAGTAAGGCAAATGCCTAACATGAACACGTCAATGTTCAATGGACAAGATAAATACCCAAAGTGATCATCTAAGGTACCAGAGGATACCACTCACCACCGGAGAGAATATCAAACCGGTCAAAATGTAAGAGAAGCATTCATGGTCTACCCTCAGGATGGGAGACGTGGTAACCCTAAATGGAACAATTTGAAATCCAGAACCGCAATGCAGAGTAAAACAGAACGTACTCATAAGTTAGCCAAAGGTAATGACATAACTTGATAACACCCAAGAGCAAACCAAGAAGGGGGTCGAACTAAATGTAGTAACGAGAACACATAAGAATTAGCACGAACACCCGGCTAGAGTACCGGAGGGATCCCGCTTACCAGGGGATACCTTAAATAAATAAATGGTACCGATCAATACCAAGATACTTAAAGGGCCTCCAATAAATGGAAGCGTGATGCGATGACCTCATCATGGAGCCCGATATTACCTCCAAACCTTTTGATGGTAGACGGAGAAGTAACCACTTGTGAACAGCCTAAGATGAGCAGAGCTCTAGGTAATGCGGCATGTAAGTCGTCCAACAACTACGAGATGTAGATACAAGTTGGAAAAACCTAACTGAAATCATGAGAAGAATTGCCAGTAATGGCACATGTAAGATTGTTTAATAACTAACATGCAAAGATACCCCTCGTTATTGTGGTACCACAAGAGCGGTGAACATACAGATCCCAAAGAAGAGGATACCATCAATAAATATCTGGAAACACATCTCTTTCAGAACTGCTAATGTAGTGAAGCTTGAGCATACAATTATTGCCAAGCATTGTGAAATAAGCTTTGAAAGCAATTATTGAAAACCGAGGAGTAATCGGTTAAGAAAAAAAAATGTGAAGTGGAAAATCAATAACGCTCAAGGAGCACAGAAACATAAGTATAGTATATTCAGTAAACCGCCAAATGAATGACGAACCATTATATAAATGGTGGAAACACACGAGCGGATGCCATGGAAACCAAGGTCATAAGAAAATACGAACATGGTGCGCAGTAAGCGACCAATGTACCTCAATAATCACACAATGCTATGGAGTTGTTAAATACGAGATGGCAGACAGACCGGGCAATAAGCCAGGAGTCTGCACCAAATGATGAAGCACCTCACAAAGGAAGTAATGTTCATTCCTATTGCGATCGCATAAGAGATTTACTGCCAAGGGTTTACGCCTCTGCACTCTATAGGACTGAGTGTTTTGGTATTGCACTTGTGTAGTTAATGATCTAGTGGGATAGCTAGGAATTTGGGAAAATGTCAATTGTGGTAAATTCTTCCTTTCACCAACGAACATGGCACAAGCCAGATAAGCAGAAGCTTTGAAATGAACCATGCAGCCTAAGGCTAAAGAAGCACGAGGTGAATTCCACCGGAATAAAAGCGGTAGGAAACCCATGAACATTTATAAGACCGATGCATAGAAAATACAAGGTCATACAAGTAAAGAACACTTGTACCAAACAAGATAAGTGAGCATAATTCAGAAGCCTCTAATAATAGAGGAAGCACTACATGCTAAGTAGTGACTCAACCTCAACCGACAACAGGTTGGAAGAATCAAGTGAATAATCACGAAAGTACACAACATTATGTACAATAGATTCCCAAAAGAGCTGGATAGAAAATGTATAACTCATTAAGTGCTTATGGTAAAAGAATACCATGCTTGATTGAAAAACCGTATTCCCAACATAAAAGGGATAATAAGGTGATGTATAACACATTAAAATAACGAGAAGGGCGAACTAACCCTAAGTTATTAGAGTCACGCAGCAGAAGCTAGTAGGTCCAAATTCTAAGGTTTAATACACTTAGTGAATAAACTGCTAATCATCAATACCTTGAAGCCTCTTAGGCTAGAACCGAACCCGGTTAAGAGTTAAACCAACTCCGATGAAAATTCTTGATGTAGGGACTAACCGGTAATACGGCTAAGACCCTTTGATCAAGGAACATTGTATAATAGACCGCATGGAAGCTGAAACACTCCATGACGGCTGAACTCCTTAAACCAATGCCCAATGTTGACACATGGTAGATTACGTGGGCGTAATCCCTTTTTAAGGGGGGTAGACCGAAAACCGTGAAGTGTATGTTTTATGTGATAAATGCGTAAACTACAATGCGCATAGTGCAAAAGAATTTGTTTTGATGATTGGTACTTATGTTACATAAACATTTGTATCCACTCATTGTGTGAAATTTGGTTATTTATAAGATTAGAAGTTGAAGGGAGTAGAGAAACTCCATGGGAACGAGAATAGTATGAGATATGAGCCGGTATGAAACCGGTGTTGAGAAATGAGTATGCTTGAGAAATATGGTGAGAATAAATCAGTACGAAACCGATGTTGAGCCTAGTGGGAATTGAGTCCCCTAGGTGATTTGAATTGGCTTGATTGGATTTGATTCGATTTGTGAACAATTTGAGGAGAGAAAACAAATTGGAGTCATGCTATGTATTGAATTTCTTAGGTAAAGTACTTGGAGATAACTTGAGTAAAAATTAATGAGATGATTAGTAAGTGAGTAAATGAATTCCACAAACTGAAAAAATGGATTGATGGGTGATTATGTGCAGACGTTATATCTGAGTGGTTAAACTGGTGTAAAATAAAAGAAAAGAAATTAAAAACTCAAAATAAACGTCGGGCTGCAAACAAAATCCCGGTCGTGGTAGTATAGTGAAATGTAAGCGACCGGATGTCGAACCGTGGGACTAATGTGCATATTATAGTACCTAAGCGTGTCACAGAAAAGGGGGGATTAATTGACTTGTAATATAAATAAAAAGGAAAGATAAAATAAACTAAGTTAACAGATAAACTAAACGGGACTCTGGTTCAGGTTAATATAATATCTGCTCTTTTATGCTAGGTCTACTGGTTTAATTATAATTGTTTGGCAAGATTCCTGTAATTATCTTAAGGACTAAGTCATAGCCTCATAAGAACTCGTTCCGGTTGTGCAAAGGTCCGATGAAACTCAGGCACCCACTAGTGACGGCAAAAGGAGTATTGAGGGATTACATTTGCATCTGAAAATACTAACTTATTAAATCATAATAAGCTTTCTCCAAATTTACGACTTAATTAACCTATCTATTTATCACCCGGTCTGATCAAAATAGACTTAGCAGGCAATTTAATAAACTCATGACATTTATTAAAAAGGCGAGAGATAAGCTTTAATCATAACAAACTGTATTTAAATAAAATCAGTAAAAATATTGCATAATTAATACAAACACATAATAACCATTCCCAGAGTATAAATATTCTAGCCTAACGTATTAAATAGATAAACAGAAACAAGAGTAGTAGAAAATCATCTATAGTCACTCCTGTATTCGTTCTGCTATTTTGTATACGTAGGACTAGAGGTGAATATGGTGGGAAGTGAAATAAAAATGGAGAAGACGGGAGGAGAGAAATGAGATGAACGTGTGATGTGTGGTGAAGTGGTACGGTGATGGATTGTATGGGTGGAGGATGTGTCAATGAAAGGAGAAGGTACGTGCGTTTATATAGAGGAAGCGAAGGTTTGAAGATAGACAGACGCGTGAGCAAGTTGAAGAATGGATTGAGGCGGTGGAAGATCATTTATTGCGTTTGATTGCAGCTCATTGATTGCTCTCATTTATTGCCGGGGACAGACAGCTGAACACAGGCGTGAATTAAGGTAGGCGCCTGCAAGTTGGAGACAGTGGACGACTTGCAGCGGGCGAGTTGCAGACAGTCGGCGTGAAGAAGAAAACTGTTCGCGTCATTTTCAGATCTGGATTTTTACTCGTGTCCGCATGGTGTCCGCCCACAACCAGGCGGTTGCATTTGCCTTGGCCGCCTGCGAGTCCGCCCAAGTAGGCGCGGTTGCTCTTGTTTTCCGCCTCACTCACGTCCGCCTTCAATAGGGCGGTAGCCCAGGCGGTTGTTACGTCCGCCTCCACGTCCGCATGCATACATGCGGTTGCATGGTTCAACGTTTTTTTCTTCTACAAACTTCGACTCGCTCTAGATTCTTCGTTTGGACCCCGTTTTCTGAGCCGTTTGCGCCTATGCGTTCGTCTCCTTGTCTACTTTGCTCCTAGATTGGTTTTCCTCATGTTAAACCAATAAATTTGTGAGATAAACAATGAAATATAAACTAGAGGAAAACTAACCGAAGTGGAGAAATGAGCAGAAAAGTGCTAATATTATATGAAATACACCTATAAAACATGCTCATTTGGACACTTATCACACACCCCACACTTATCTTTTTGCTTGTCCTCAAGCAAATCACGTACCCAAGTAAGGAATGCTCAATACTAACAAATACTATTATGAAGGGTAGGATAAACATGATCTTTTTAACTTATTGAGGAGTGTGAAAAATCAACTGCTGGTGCCATAAGTGTGCTCAGGGTAAAAATAAAATATAGAATTTCGGGGTATGATCTAAGGTACTTCAATGTTTTTTTAGGTGACTCTGAAAACTTTTACCATGGCCAACTTCTCTCAAGAATGGGCATTGAGGAGAAAACAAAAGGAAAAATAGATTCATGCATTTGTTTCACTTTTGCATAAGGGATGAGAAGATAATAGATAAGCATCAAGCTTTTGTATTTAAGAACACTCAACTCTCTTTTGTTGGTTACCAATGGTGTCTCGTAAGTCCCTTATTATTTTTGTATTCTTCTTCTTTTTTTTTTTAACAGAGAAGTACCCCTTAGCAATCCCTAAGAGAGAAGACAGAAGGAAACCCTGAGCAATAAAATCCAACCATTTGCAGATTATTTGGTCACACCGCATATAAATGCTCCTCAAAAGTAATCAAAATTTTAAAATTTGTACCATTTATCCTACAATTCATAATAGTATTTATTCTTAAAGAAACAACCCACATATAAAAGGGTCCACAATATTGAATTGGACAAACGCAAGATAAGCAGAGAGATTAGCATTTAAGCACAAAATTGTCACCGAAAGGGCACACTCCCCCACACTTAAATTGAACAATGTCCTTATTGTTCACCAGAAAAAAAGGGAAGGTTTTCAGAAGACCTTTTCGGTAAGTAAATAAAACAGAGATAACACAAGGGTCACAATTAAACATTTAAGCACATAAACGCTCCTCTGCAGTTTTTATTTAAATAAAAGCATAATTAAAGAAACTGTACTCCCCTGATATTATTTTTGCTAGTTGTTAAAGGAGTTCCCCCACACTTGAGCTTCAGCCTCAAGTAGCGTAGCTTGGTTGCGGTGTGGATATGAAGGTGCACCTGCATAAGACACTAGAATAACCATACTAAAAACGGGGTTTAAAAGTTAGCAAAAATAAAATTTAAAGAGAACCTGAAAATTAAAAGAGCATAAAAGAAAATAAAATAAAAGTTCATCCGGGTTGCCTCCCGGAAGCTGCCCTTCTTTAACGTCTTTGGCTAGACGCCCGCTTTGTTATCTTTGATCAAAACAAAATGTTACTTCGGCATATAAAATGGGAAAATTAATACTCCACAAAATCTGGTGTTTGAGGAGGTAATGCCGGGAACGTAGTTCTAACAGAAGACCCGGTGGTGCTGATTTTTCTTCCTCAAATTGGAGGATGTAAACATCCTCCTCTTGTAAGTGAGGCTCGTAGAAAGAACGCTCAATATCATCTTTAGAGAAAGTTAATTCCTTGAAGGTGATAGTGGCGTTTTGTTTGGATATCTTGTCGGGAGGTGATGGCAATTCCTTCTCTTCATTTTCGAGGATGTAAATATCCTCATCTTCTGGATGGAGCACAGAGAAGGATGGAAACTGGCGGTAGGCGATTGTAGAGGGAAGAGAATAACTTACATCCGTAGTGGGGTGTTTTATCTCATGAACTATTTCACTCTTTGGTTGCTGCTTCTGTTGAGCGATTCTCTCCAGGTAATCTGGTTGATCTTCTAACCAGAGTTGTTCTTGTAATATGAGACAATCCTCATAATCATGAGCTCCCCCACATACGGAGCAGTATAAATACTGCGAATAGCAAAACTCTTGCTCGAACACCTGTTCCATTTGCCACGTACAGATTTTTTTTTTGGTGTGTTTTTGTATATAAAACGAAACTAATGAAACAGATTAGAAAATAAAACGATTAGAAACAAACTCAATAATAATATAAACAAAATAAATGAAGTAGAAAGTTGGAGCAGATTGGAGAAAACAGAATTGAAACGCGGAGTTTTTTTTTCTGATCAAGGGACGTCCGCGGGGCGTCCGCGTCGTCTTGGGCGGTCGTGGCTGTGTGGCGTCCGCTTGGACAACCGCGGATAAAGCGGACAGGAGGAGCGGACCAGCAGTGACGTCCGCGTCCGTTGAGGCGGACAGGAGGCGGACACGCCCCTGTTCGTTTTTTTTTTCGATTACGCTACTTACTGAACAATAACAAATTAGAAAACACACATAATAATATAAACAAAATATAAAAGATAATTATAAAAACAACAACAAAATAATATAGACAAAATATTCTAATATAACAAGTGAATAATCCGGGGCTTAGGGACTAGAATAAACTAGTCCCCGGCAACGGCGCCATTTTGCAGACGTTATATCTGAGTGGTTAAACTGGTGTAAAATAAAAGAAAAGAAATTAAAAACTCAAAATAAACGTCGGGCTGCAAACAAAATCCCGGTCGTGGTAGTATAGTGAAATGTAAGCGACCGGATGTCGAACCGTGGGACTAATGTGCATATTATAGTACCTAAGCGTGCCACAGAAAAGGGGGGATTAATTGACTTGTAATATAAATAAAAAGGAAAGATAAAATAAACTAAGTTAACAGATAAACTAAACGGGACTCTGGTTCAGGTTAATATAATATCTGCTCTTTTATGCTAGGTCTACTGGTTTAATTATAATTGTTTGGCAAGATTCCTGTAATTATCTTAAGGACTAAGTCATAGCCTCATAAGAACTCGTTCCGGTTGTGCAAGGTCCGATGAAAACTCAGGCACCCACTAGTGGACGGCAAAGGAGTATTGAGGGATTACATTTGCATCTGAAAATACTAACTTATTAAATCATAATAAGCTTTCTCCAAATTTACGACTTAATTAACCTATCTATTTATCACCGGTCTGATCAAAATAGACTTAGCAGGCAATTTAATAAACTCATGACATTTATTAAAAAGGCGAGAGATAAGCTTTAATCATAACAAACTGTATTTAAATAAAATCAGTAAAAATATTGCATAATTAATACAAACACATAATAACCATTCCCAGAGTATAAATATTCTAGCCTAACGTATTAAATAGATAAACAGAAACAAGAGTAGTAGAAATCATCTGTAGTCACTCCTGTATTCGTTCTGCTATTTTGTATACGTAGGACTAGAGGTGAATATGGTGGGAAGTGAAATAAAAATGGAGAAGACGGGAGGAGAGAAATGAGATGAACGTGTGATGTGTGGTGAAGTGGTACGGTGATGGATTGTATGGGTGGAGGATGTGTCAATGAAAGGAGAAGGTACGTGCGTTTATATAGAGGAAGCGAAGGTTTGAAGATAGACAGACGCGTGAGCAAGTTGAAGAATGGATTGAGGCGGTGGAAGATCATTTATTGCGTTTGATTGCAGCTCATTGATTGCTCTCATTTATTGCCGGGGACAGACAGCTGAACACAGGCGTGAATTAAGGTAGGCGCCTGCAAGTTGGAGACAGTGGACGACTTGCAGCGGGCGAGTTGCAGACAGTCGGCGTGAAGAAGAAAACTGTTCGCGTCATTTTCAGATCTGGATTTTTACTCGTGTCCGCATGGTGTCCGCCCACAACCAGGCGGTTGCATTTGCCTTGGCCGCCTGCGAGTCCGCCCAAGTAGGCGCGGTTGCTCTTGTTTTCCGCCTCACTCACGTCCGCCTTCAATAGGGCGGTAGCCCAGGCGGTTGTTACGTCCGCCTCCACGTCCGCATGCATACATGCGGTTGCATGTGTTCAACGTTTTTTTTCTTCTACAAACTTCGACTCGCTCTAGATTCTTCGTTTGGACCCCGTTTTCTGAGCCGTTTGCGCCTATGCGTTCGTCTCCTTGTCTACTTTGCTCCTAGATTGGTTTTCCTCATGTTAAACCAATAAATTTGTGAGATAAACAATGAAATATAAACTAGAGGAAACTAACCGAAGTGGAGAAATGAGCAAGAAAAGTGCTAATATTATATATGAAATACACCTATAAAACATGCTCATTTGGACACTTATCACACCCCACACTTATCTTTTTGCTTGTCCTCAAGCAAAATCACGTACCCAAGTAAGGAATGCTCAATACTAACAAATACTATTATGAAGGGTAGGATAAACATGATCTTTTTAACTTATTGAGGAGTGTGAAAAATCAACTGCTGGTGGCATAAGTGTGCTCAGGGTAAAAATAAAATATAGAATTTCGGGGTATGATCTAAGGTACTTCAATGTTTCTTTTAGGTGACTCTGAGAACTTTTACCATGGCCAACTTCTCTCAAGAATGGGCATTGAGGAGAAAACAAAAGGAAAAATAGATTCATGCATTTGTTTCACTTTTGCATAAGGGATGAGAAGATAATAGATAAGCATCAAGCTTTTGTATTTAAGAACACTCAACTCTCTTTTGTTGGTTACCAATGGTGTCTCGTAAGTCCCTTATTATTTTTTGTATTCTTCTTCTTTTTTTTTTAACAGAGAAGTACCCCTTAGCAATCCCTAAGAGAGAAGACAGAAGGAAACCCTGAGCAATAAAATCCAACCATTTGCAGATTATTTGGTCACACCGCATATAAAATGCTCCTCAAAAGTAATCAAAATTTTAAAATTTGTACCATTTATCCTACAATTCATAATAGTATTTATTCTTAAAGAGAACAACCCACATATAAAAGGGTCCACAATATTGAATTGGACAAACGCAAGATAAGCAGAGAGATTAAGCATTTAAGCACAAAATTGTCACCGAAAGGGCACACTCCCCCACACTTAAATTGAACAATGTCCTCATTGTTCACCAGAAAAAATAAGGGAAGGTTTTCAGAAGACCTTTTCGGTAAGTAAATAAAACAGAGATAACACAAGGGTCACAATTAAACATTTAAGCACATAAACGCCCCTCTGCAGTTTTTATTTAAATAAAAGCATAATTAAAGAAACTGGTACTCCCCTGATATTATTTTTGCTAGTTGTTAAAGGAGTTCCCCCACACTTGAGCTTCAGCCTCAAGTAGCGTAGCTTGGTTGCGGTGTGGATATGAAGGTGCACCTGCATAAGACACTAGAAGTAACCATACTAAAAACGGGGTTTAAAAGTTAGCAAAAATAAAATTTAAAGAGAACCTGAAAATTAAAAGAGCATAAAAGAAAAATAAAATAAAAGTTCATCCGGGTTGCCTCCCGGGAAGCTGCCCTTCTTTAACGTCTTTGGCTAGACGCCCGCTTTGTTATCCTGGATCAAAACAAAATGTTACTTCGGCATATAAAATGGGAAAATTAATACTCCACAAAATCTGGTGTTTGAGGAGGTAATGCCGGGAACGTAGTTCTAACAGAAGACCCGGTGGTGCTGATTTTTCTTCCTCAAATTGGAGGATGTAAACATCCTCCTCTTGTAAGTGAGGCTCGTAGAAAGAACGCTCAATATCATCTTTAGAGAAAGTTAATTCCTTGAAGGTGATAGTGGCGTTTTGTTTGGATATCTTGTCGGGAGGTGATGGCAATTCCTTCTCTTCATTTTCGAGGATGTAAATATCCTCATCTTCTGGATGGAGCACAGAGAAGGATGGAAACTGGCGGTAGGCGATTGTAGAGGGAAGAGAATAACTTACATCAGTGGGGTGTTTTATCTCATGAACTATTTCACTCTTTGGTTGCTGCTTCTGTTGAGCGATTCTCTCCAGGTAATCTGGTTGATCTTCTAACCAGAGTTGTTCTTGTAATATGAGACAATCCTCATAATCATGAGCTCCCCCACATACGGAGCAGTATAAATACTGCGAATAGCAAAACTCTTGCTCGAACACCTGTTCCATTTGCCACGTACAGATTTTTTTTTTGGTGTGTTTTTGTATATAAAACGAAACTAATGAAACAGATTAGAAAATAAAACGATTAGAAACAAACTCAATAATAATATAAACAAAATATAAAATGAAGTAGAAAGTTGGAGCAGATTGGAGAAAAACAGAATTGAAACGCGGAGTTTTTTTTTTCTGAATCAAGGGACGTCCGCGCGGGCGTCCGCGTCGTCTTGGGCGGTCGTGGCTGTGTGGCGTCCGCTTGGACAACCGCGGATAAAGAGGCGGACAGGAGGAGGCGGACCAGCAGTGACGTCCGCGTCCGTTGAGGCGGACAGGAGGCGGACACGCCCCTGTTCGTTTTTTTTTTCGATTACGCTACTTACTGAAACAATAACAAATTAGAAAACACACATACTAATAATATAAACAAAATATAAAAGATAATTAATAAAAACAACAACAAAATAATATAGACAAAATATTCTAATATAACAAGTGAATAATCCGGGGCTTAGGGACTAGAATAAACTAGTCCCCGGCAACGGCGCCATTTTGCAGACGTTATATCTGAGTGGTTAAACTGGTGTAAAATAAAAGAAAAGAAATTAAAAACTCAAAATAAACTCGGCTGACAAACAACTCCGGTCGTGGTAGTATAGTAAATGTAAGCGACCGGATGTCGAACCGTGGACTAATGTGCATATTATAGTAACCTAAGCGTGTCACAGAAAAGGGGGATTAATTGACTTGTAATATAAATAAAAGGAAGATAAAATAAACTAAGTTAACAGATAAACTAACGGGACTCTGGTTCAGGTTAATAATATCTACTCTTTTATGCTAGTCTACTGGTTTAATTATAATTGTTTGGCAAGATTCCTGTAATTATCTTAAGGACTAAGTCATAGCCTCATAAGAACTCGTTCCGGTTGTGCAAGGTCCGATGAAAACTCAGGCACCCACTAGTGACGGCAAAGGATATTGAGGGATTACATTTGCATCTGAAAATACTAACTTATTAATCATAATAAGCTTTCTCCAAATTTACGACTTAATTAACCTATCTATTTATCACCGGTCTGATCAAAATAGACTTAGCAGGCAATTTAATAACTCATGACATTTATTAAAAAGGCGAGAGATAAGCTTTAATCATAACAAACTGTATTTAAATAAAATCAGTAAAATATTGCATAATTAATACAAACACATAATAACCATTCCAGAGTATAAATATTCTAGCCTAACATATTAAATAGATAAACAGAAACAAGAGTAGTAGAATCATCTATAGTCACTCCTGTATCGTTCTGCTATTTTGTATACGTAGGACTAGAGGTGAATATGGTGGGAAGTGAAATAAAATGGAGAAGACGGGAGGAGAGAAATGAGATGAACGTGTGATGTGTGGTGAAGTGGTACGGTGATGGTATGGGTGGTGAGGATGTGTCAATGAAAGGAGAAGGTACGTGCGTTTATATAGAGAAGCGGTTTGAAGATAGACGCGTGAGCAAGTTGAAGAATGGATTGAGGCGGTGGAAGATCATTTATTGTGTTTGATTGCAGCTCATTGATTGCTCTCATTTATTGCAGGGGACAGACAGCTGAACACAGGCGTGAATTAAGGTAGGCGCCTGCAAGTTGGAGACAGTGGACGAGTTGCAGCGGGCGAGTTGCAGACAGTCGGCGCGAAGAAGAAAACTGTTCGCGTCATTTTCAGATCTGGATTTTTACTCGTGTCCGCATGGTGTCCCCCACAACCAGGCGGTTGCATTTGCGTTGGCCGCCTGCGAGTCCGCCCAAGTAGGCGCGGTTGCTCTTGTTTTCCGCCTCACTCACGTCCGCCTTCAATAGGGCGGTAGCCCAGGCGGTTGTTACGTCCGCCTCCACGTCCGCATGCATACACGCGGTTGCATGTGTTCAACGTTTTTTTCTTCTACAAACTTCGACTCGCTCTAGATTCTTCGTTTGGACCTCGTTTTCTGAGCCGTTTGCGCCTATGCGTTCGTCTCCTTGTCTACTTTGCTCCTAGCTTGGTTTTCCTCATGTTAAACCAATAAATTTGTGAGATAAACAATGAAATATAAACTAGAGGAAAACTAACCGAAGTGGAGAAATGAGCAAGAAAAGTGCTAATATTATATATGAAATACACCTATAAAACATGCTCATTTGGACACTTATCATTATGACTAGCAAGAGTAAGAAGATAGAAAATGAAATGATGATTGACTATTTGATTATGTGAATTGAGGTGGGAGGTGGAACTTGATTTGCTAGCGATCAAGGGAAACCGAACACAAATTGGGGTCGAAGGATAGTTCAACACCAATGCTGATCACATTTGGGTTGAATGACTCTTGAAGCTCCCTACAAGTGGCCACAAGTAATCACCCTAGTAATAGGTGAAACTAACATAAATTGGAATTTGGAGTTGTATTGAGTTTTCAAAATGAATTTCCAAACTGATTTTGTACAAATGATTTTCTTCAAATTGAGAATGAGGATCGGTTTTGGAACCGCTTCCACGGGTGCTAGTTGGACCTTCTCATGGTGAGGCACCGGTATCGGGTAGAACCCGGGAAGTAAGGCTAGTTGTGAGCCGGTGGAGGTGATGATTAGTTTTGATACCACTACAACGGACGAGCAACGGTACTAAGTGACCAGTAGGACGTTTGTAGTGTGTGTTTTGTATTTTTCCAAGGGCCGCCGGATATGAGTAGTCCGGTCAAGGAAAACTACCCAATTTGGAGCCTGAGGATCTCTAGATGTGCAAATGAATTTGATCAGAACCAAAGGACAGTAGGGCCAGAGAGTGTAAGTGCCCGAAGTCATGACGGCCGTGAACCAAAAAGCGTAAGTGTTCAAATGTGACCGGTACCCGAGGGATCACTCGATATAGGAGAGGACTACTGTGCCTTCTTTATCTACGGATAGACCCCATGGAGAGTTTGGAAACGGATATTTTTTATTGTTATGCATGCAGTGACATGTTGTTTGGATGTGTGGTATGCATCGAGTTAGGCTTTTGGACTTTGACAGGTTATAGAGAGAGTATAACCTTAGCACTGAGTACTTAGGTGACTAACGATTTTAGATTCACCAACTTCGAGGGCAAAGTTCTTTAAGGAGGAGGGGAGATTGAAATACCCCGAACTTAATTAGGGTGATTAAATTACTCTAATATGATATTTGAGGACCTATTAGTGCCTAAAGAGTTTTGGTAAAGGAAAATAAATCCAAAAGAAAAAGGAGAACACCTAAAAAGCGAAAAACGCTAAATTGAGCGTTATGTGACCGTAGGAGGAATACGACCTCGACAAGGGTCTTAGATGGATTTCCAAGGCTTAATAATGCCTAATTAGTATACGGAAATAATTCCCGAAGAAAACGGATCCACAAAACGAATTAATAATACTAATAAAGCTTTAGCGCGTGTTTTTTGAGAAAACCCGAAAACGTGACTTTGAGTGGTCAAATGAACCCGTAAAAATTATAGTTCATCAAATAAATATAATTAAACATTAATGGGAACTTAAGAACCATTAAAATTAAAGAAATGAGAAAAATCTGGAAAACGGGTGCGGTTAGTGAATAGTGCTAAAATCGGGTAAATTAACGAGCGTTTTCTGTAAAAACCGAAAAAAAATGCTCCTAACTTGTATTACTATAGGGGCCAGTTTTTTAGGAGTGTAATCAGCCCTCTCACTCACTTAATAAGCTAGAAAATAAAGAAGAATAAAAGTAAAAAGTGAAAAGGTACAAAAGTCACTTTTCTCTCTCTCCCCCTCACTTTTCTTCTATTTCCCTCCTTTCTTCCTCCTCCAGCCGGAAGCACTCCTCCCTTCCTTCTTCCAGGTGATTTTTCCAGTTTTCCATGGCATCTCCCACCTCCAAGCTTGCCCAAGTCACATAAATGCTCCAAATAAAAAACAACACATATTTGTGTTCCTCTCACCAAGCTCTACACTTCCCTCTTTTCAAAATTCAAAAATGATGAAGTTCAACTCCATGGGTATAGCCCATTTGAAGAGAAAATTAGAGATTCTTGAAGCTTGGAGTCTCCCCTTTCTTCTAAGGTAAAAAGATTCATCAAAAACCTCATTTTTCCCCACTCTCTTGTGCTGGCCGATTTTGCCCCTCTTTGACACCTTGTTTTCTTCTTGTTTTGGAGCAATGGTCCAACCCTCCAATGGTGGTGGAACCCCCTTCTTGATTCAAGGGTTAAAACCCCTTCTAAAACTCCAAAGGTAAAACCCTAGCTTTTGTGCTTCAAGCCCTTTAATTGAATTAGTGTTATTCCAAGGGTTTATGATTTTAATTATACTCATTTTGTGTTCCTTGGGTGTTAGGATGGAGTTTGGCAACTCCATTGCCCACTCGACCGCATTGGAGAAGAGGAAGAGCAAGAGGAGAATTGAAAAGGAGACTTGGAAAACTTAAGGTAAGAATCCCACCTTAATGTTAGTTTGATTGTTTTAGAACTTGGGATGGGTAATTAAAGGAATGAAACCAAAAACTTGTGCTAGTAATGTGTTGGTTGGTGTTTGAGAGAATTTGTGACTTGTGTTGATTTAAGGGCCTAAGTGCCAATGCATTTGAGTTTGTGAACTATATTGTTGATTTGGTGAATTTTGGTTGAGCTTGAGTGCTGGTAGGACCCTTGTATGGGTGTGGCTAGTTTAGGATTTAAAAAGATGAAAATTGGTGGATTTGGGCATGTTAGGTTTATGGGGAGGTTATGGCAAAATTTAGGTAGGAAATAAGTGTTTTAAGGTGACTTAGTGAATTGGAGAATCTAGGTGTGTATGTGGTAGATTTGAGTGGATTAATCACCCTGGAATGGTAGTTGGAGAAGGGAGATTTGAGTGTGTGAAATCTGTAGCAAATGGGTGTTGTAGTGCATTGGAATAACTAGAAATGAGTTAGTGTGCAAGGCTTAGAAAATGAGAGTTGTACTTGGGTGTAGCTAATGCAAATGTCTAGGAGGGTACGGTGATGGTCAATACATTTTAGTAAGGTGGTAGAAGATTGTAAACCATTAAGGAGAAGTTAGAAATGCACAAGTGTGCAAATGTAAAGGTGAGAATGGAAATATGTTGAAATTGAGCAAGAATTTGAGTAAGGATTGGACCAATGGTTTAAGGAGTGTTTTAGGGTACCTAAACATGTAGAAAACATGTGGAAATTATTAGGAAAAGATTGGGTGATAATTGAGGTGAATTTGGAGTTCAATTGGAGTAGAATAAACACATGAAAAATGGTTCTGCAGCCGACCTACCTAGGGGACCGACCCAGTCTGGGTCAGTCGGGCTGAATTAGTTAACTCGGATGCTCTCTGCACCTGACCCACCCAGCGACCTACCCTAGAGTGGGTCAGTTGGCCTTCCAAAAAAAAGAAGAGAAGTGAAGTGACATTAGTAGTAAGCCATTAGTAGGATAATGATGGTAAGATAAATATGTACCTAAGAACCTACGATTAAAGGGATAACGGGGTTAATTACGAGAGTATTAGTTTTACATACCGTAATGTCTTGATATTAATAGAACCACTTGAAATGTTATCAGCGGTTCAAGAACAACCCGAGGAGTGTAAGGTGTCATGGTAAAGTTAACCCATTGTAACACCCCTACTACGCACATAACTATACTTGGAATCGCAGCGGAAAATAAACAACTAAACGATAACTACGATTGGTGCTACAATGCCGTCAACCACCCACGTGGTTAACAAGGCTGAATAAATACAAATGTACCGGTCTGATGATCAGACTCCCGAGCATAGAACTAACAACCATATATAAACAATAAATACCGAGTATTTACATAAATCCTTCACTGTATACTTCACTGTAAACCGTCACCAACAAGTATATAATACGCCACGGGTGCACAGGCGCAACCCGGGCAAACATCCAAAAGTACTTCAAAAGTAAACTACTCTCTAGGACCTAGAGCCACTCTGCCTCTTCGATCCTCATCCTGCAATAAAAATATGGAGCCCCCGAGGGGGTCAGCACCTTTGCTGGTATGGCTAACGCGCAGCCCATCGGCTACCGGGATACGCGCAACCAATTGTCATGATGACATGATATACATTTTAAAACACACAACATATACATATATAACATAGCACAGGGTATTAACACACCATAACACACATCACACACATACAGTTCCTTTTTGGAAGAGAACCAACACAGTTAGTCCCCATTGAGAGCTTCGAGAATGTTGCCACGCTCATACTTAGCTCGTTACATAACTCGTTACCGTCCGGTTAGATTGAACGGTTAACTTAACACAAGGTGCCCCGGATATAGTGATCCAAGCACACCGAAACAAAACACATAGTATGCCCCTGTGGCCCGACGTGAGTCAGTAAAATAGCCTTGGTTAAGCTAAAGGGAAGGTTAGAAACCAAATTGGAAACTTAACCATAACATACAGAGAGAATCGAACCGGTTATGACATCGACTCCCATACTCACACGCGTGGCCGGAACAGACCGGACTCCTCACTTCCCCGTTAGCCCATATGTAGTTCAACATTGAGCACAACAACATTTCACAATAATAGGTCAAGTCTTGTTAGACACTCACATGGGAAGAGAGAGTCATAATTAACAACATAATAATATTTAACAACTGTAAACTCTTTACATGGTTTAATCTTACAAAGTCATAAAACACAGAAAACAAACAACACACAAGCCGGTGTAAACCGGTAGGCAACAGACTGCAAGAAAACCATACCTTGGTCCTTGCCTTGTTTCGTTCCCACCTTGAGAGAATCCTATACACATTAGTAAGGTCGGTTAATTAATTATTTAACTTCACACTTACTATGTATTCAACATGCTTGTATGACATGTTTTAATGCCTATCTTACCCTAGGTTACCTTCATTAAACACCCTAGGGTTAACTACATAAGTCACATTCTTTTCTGTTTTTTTTTTTTACAAGTTTTGGTCCGACCGACCCACCGTCCGACCCACAACTGGGTCGGACCCTCCCAGTGGTTTTCGGGTCTGAAGAACCTTACCTTGACCGACCCATGTCCGACCCAACCTTCTGGTCGGTCCATTACAGAACCCTTTTACTTCCTTATAATCATGCCCGTCCGACCCACGTCCGACTCACTCGACTGGGTCGGACCATGTGCGAACATTTCCTTCCTTTGAAACTTGACCGACCGACCCATGTCCGACCCACCCTTTTGGGTCGGACCTTCACCGAACACTTCCCTAACATCTAACAGAGGCTCGACCGACCCAAAAACTGGGTCGGCCCCTGGGTCGGTCGCCTCCTAATCTTACCCAAACTTTGCCAATTCTTCACCAACCTTCTCCTAAGGCCTCTTAATGCTTCCTAGCAACATTTGGTAACTTTATATCCACATACAACATCCATGAAACTCATTTTCTAACTCCTTAAGCCTTTACTTATTTCCTTGTAAAAATTCCTTAACACTTATATTATTTTATCCTAGTTTTCCAAGTGGTGTTTCATACCTATGACAACTACTATCCCAAAATGCTTTCTCCTTAACTTAACATCATCTCCCAAGCATCATCTCTCACCACTAATTCCTTATCTCCTTCTTGAAACTCTTTTCCTAGTGTACACTTCTCCTTATTTTACCAAAGTTTGCCTAGGTATTTACCTAAGTCCCAAAGTGACTTTGGTACCTACTTAAATCTCAAGATCATGCCTAAGTCCTTATTACACTCTAGAATGTTTCCTAGTTCATCAAAATTCCTTAAGAACATCATAAACTTCTTATTCATCTCCTACACTTTCTAACTCACCAAACCTTATGTAAACACTTAAAACTTCTTGCTTCTTACCTAAATTTTGACATGGGTTCCCCTAGAACATTACTAAGTCTAAACACTTTACCTTCTCCTTTAAACACACAAGATCATCTAAAATCATCAAGAGCACTCTCATACATAATTTCACCAAATTTCACAACCACATTACAACATAGTGCACAATATAATTTGCATGGCACTTAGGCCCTTAAAATGCATGGCTCTTAGGCCCTTAAAGTGCTTAAATCATAAACACTGAATTTCCACAATATATATGCCTTTAACCTGCAATTACACTCAACACACACATATGCCTTTTACTAGTCTCTTGAGAACACTTCACTAAGTCATTCCCCATTGGCTCTTTAGGTAGTTTTAATAAGCATTTATAAGCTCATTTCTCCTAAGGCATTAACATAGCATTAGGTTAGTAGATTTACCTCTTTTGCAAAATAACTTCTCTCTTGTTTCCTTTAGAAACCAATAGAGTACTTGCTTCTTTGACAAGTTCTAAACAATATACAAACTTTATAATGAGTATTCAAGCTATAAGCTTCATCTCATTGTAAACCCTAATTTGACATTGTTTCAAAAACATTAATGTAGTTGTTTTACCTTGCTCTTTGAAGAGAGTTTGAATATCTAGCAAGAAAGGACTCCACCTAGTCCATGAAGAGTTGAAATGAAGCTAGAACAAAGTCACACAATGAGCTATATCAATGTGTATTTTCGGACATGACAAAAACAAGGAGGAAACTTGATTTTTGTTTGAGATTCCTTACCTAGAAGTAAAGGAGAGTAATAATATGTAGAAATCCAAGCTCAAGCTCCTTCAATGGTGGAACACCTTGGCACCGAAATGGAGCTCTAGGAGTTTTGAGAAGATAGGAATGAAGAGCTTGATGAGAGGAAGAGATTGGGGTATTTGTTTTTGATTTGGACAAGTGAGCTAGGTTTAACAAGTGGTCAAAGGTGGAGCTCTAATGGTGATAGTGGTATTACCGTAGAGAACAATGAAGAAGGGAGGAGATGAGTGGGAAACCGTGTGAGCAAGGAAGGGAAATGAGAGAATGAAGATAGAATTTGCTTTTAAGAGATATTTATACTTATAAAGTAAAAAGGTAGCTTATTTACTTATCTTTACTTACTTAATACATTAATAAGAGAGTGGTGAGTCACCCCTTATAAAAACCGGCCCCTTATATTAGTGTGGGGGTGTTTTAGTCTTTGTTTGTCAATTTAATTACTTAATACAACATATGTTACACACTAGCTTATAAAAAGTACTATTCACCTATACAAGGCACTTAGAAGTGAAATTTTTGATTTCCCATTAATATACCCACCCAAATGTGATACTATATAGTACACATATATATTTAAGAGTAATGATGGACATTTAGCCACTCAAAACTCATTTACAAGACAATTTTTCAAAAACGTGCTTTAAGACTTCTTAAAGCACATTTTGAGTTTTAACTTGTTTTCAAGCTTGGTTTTCTTTGGTAATTGGTTTAATGTGTTCATTAGTATATAAATGAAGTCTTGGTAAGCTCATTAGGTCTTACTCAAGTTTATCCCAAGCTTAGAGCACATTTTAGCTCTTATTGACTTTAAAGCACATTTGTTTTTTTGTTTTAAATTTGTTTACTAAGGTTTCTAAGACTCTTTTTAGTCTTAATATATCATGTTTTAGTGTTTAACCAACATGCCAAGGTTTGGGGTATTTCAATCTACCCCCCTTAAAAGAACTTTGTCCCCAAAGTTCATACTTCCCACATATCTTACTATTAGAACACGGGGAACATTTATAAAAACAATACTTCCAACCATCATTACCAACCTTACCGTCATTCTTACACCACAACGGACTCGAGGTCCAAACCACACAATACCACAACGGACTCGAGGTCCAAACCATATAATACCATTCAGACACAAAGGTCTGTAACAATCACAGACAATGTATACTTATACATGTCGTACACAACCATAACCGAAACGGCTCTACCCCCCTTAAAAGGGGTACGCCCCGTACCCTATACATATAAACACTAAGAAGCAAACAATGACGGGTGCTTCGCCTTCATCTTTTCTTCCAGCTCCCAAGTGGCCTCCTCAACGTCCTGGTTAGACCAGAGGACCTTCACCAGTCTCACGGACTTATGGCGAGTGTCTCGAGTCTTAGTGTCCAGAATCCGTACCGGAGTCTCCACTGATCGCATGGTCGGCTCTAAAGTTAGCCTTTCAGGCTGAAGTACATGAGACGGATGAGACATATACTTCTTCAACTGGGACACATGAAATACATCATGTACCTTGCCCAGCTCGGCGGGTAAATCAAGTCTATAAGCTACCGGGCCGATCCGCTCCGTCACAACATAAGGACCTACATATTTCGGGCTCAACTTGCCCTTCTGACCAAAACGAAATACTCCCTTCATGGGGGATACTCTCAGAAATACCTGATCGCCCACGGCGAACTCCAGGTCACGTCGGCGCACATCTGCGTACGACTTCTGTCTATCCTGAGCTGCTTTCATATTAGCCCTGATCTGGCGAACTTCTGCCTGAACTTGCTCAAGATACTCTGGTCCTATAATGACCGTCTCACTCGACTCATCCCAACATAATGGCGTGCGGCATGGTCTACCGTACAATGCCTGGAAGGGAGACATCTTGATCGATGCATGATAACTGTTGTTGTAGCTAAACTCGATCAGATGTAACTTATCAATCCAGCTGGTCTGAAAATCAAGTGCACATGCACGTAGCATATCCTCAAGTGTCTGTATAGTGCGCTCACTCTGACCATCGGTCTGTGGGTGAAACGCCGTGCTCAATTTCAGTTCAGTACCAAGTGCCTCTCGTTCCAATATCTGGATAAGAATCTGGTATCTCTGTCAGATACTATCGTCTTTGGTACACCATGATGTCTTACAATCTCTTTATCGAATAATTCTGCCAATCTTGCCACTTTCCAGGTGTCCTTCATCGGAATGAATCGAGACACCTTGGTCAGTCGGTCAACTACCACCCAAATCATATTTAGACCTCCCCTTGTAGGCGGAAGCCCTACCACGAAGTCCATAGATATGTCATGGAACTTCCACTCCGGCACTGGCATTGGCTGCACCATACCACCAGGCCGTCGGTGCTCAAACTTGACCTTCTGACAAGTGAGACACCTCAACACATAGTCATTTACATCCTTTTTCATTCCAGCCCACCAGAAGTATCTTTCATACCTTTATACATCTTTGAAGCTCCGGGGTGAATCGATGCGTAGAACAATGGGATTCACTCAGTATGCGCTCCTTCAGCTCAGCGCTACTCCTCGGATACACAACGGCCATTGAGCATAAGTCAGTCTCACGTGGAGTCTGAAGTCAATTCTGACCCGAATGTGCCATAAATAAGCTTCTGTCTAATTTCCACCATATACTGATCCGTAATCTGAGCACTCGCACCTCTTCAACCAAGCCAGTATGAGAGACTAGCGAATGGAGAGAGTGTGCCGGCGACTAATGCGTCAGCTACCACATTTGCCTTACCCTCCTTGTACTGTAAACAATGGTCATAATCATTCAAGAATTCAACCCACCTTCTCTGCCTCATGTTCAACTCATTTCTGAGGTGAACAAGTATTCAAGCTCTTGTGGTCAGAATAAATCGTCAACATATACTAGCTCTACTTCGTCACACTTACCCCTAAAAATGATGTCGCCATCTTCATGCGAAGACAATGGCCCCCAATTCTAAGTCGTGGGTAGGGTAGTTCTCCTCATGCTTCTTCAGCTGTCGGGAGGCGTAAGCCACGACCTTCCCGTGTTGCATCAACACACAACCCATACCCCTGCCTGATGCGTCGCAATAGACCTCAAAACCATCTGGACCGTCTGGTAATGTCAGAACCGGTGCAGATGTCAGAGCATCCTTGAGACTCGTGAAAGCTCTCTCACAGTCGACTGTCCACTCGAATGGTGTATCCTTTTTCATCAAGGAAGTCATCGGCTTCGAGACGCTGGAGAAGTCCTTCACAAATCTCCTATAGTAACCTGCCAGACCGAGGAAGCTCCTGATGTCGGTAACTGTCTTCGGCCTAGGCCAGGTGCGAACTGCATCTATCTTTGCCGGATCAACAGCGATCCCGGCCTCAGAAATTACATGTCCAAGGAATGATACTTGGTTTAACCAAAATTCACACTTAGAAAATTTAGCATACAACTGATTCTTTCTCAACGTCTGTAATACATCTCTTAGGTGGCTTTCATGCTCACCTCTCGATTTCGAATACACAAGTATGTCATCGATGAAGACTACCACTGATTTGTCCAACTGATCTTGGAACAAACGGTTCATTAAGTCCATGAACTTTGCTGGTGCATTTGATAAGCCAAACGGCATAACGGTGAACTCATAGTGCCCATACCTAGTTCTGAAAGCTGTCTTTTCGATGTCACTGTCACGGATGGCAATCTGGTGATATCCGGAACGTAGGTCTATCTTGGAGAATACTGATGCTCCCCTAAGCTGATCAAATAGATCGTCGATGCGTGGTAAGGGGTAACGGTTCTTCACCGTAACAGCATTCAGCTCCCGATAATCAATGCATAGGCGGAGGCTACCGTCCTTCTTCTTCACGAAGAGGACCGGCGCTCCCCATGGTGACACACTAGGGCGGATAAAGCCCTTGTCGAGTAGGTCTCGCAGCTGCTCCTTGAGCTCTGTCATCTCTGCTGGAGCCATACGGTAAGGTGCCTTCGCAATGGGTCCGGTGCCCGGAATCAAGTCAATCTCGAACTCAACCTCTCGTGCTGGCGGCATGCCCGGCAGTTCCTTAGGAAATACATCAGGAAACTCCGACACTACCGGCACATCTGGGCTAAACTCAGGGTCTCTCTCTATGTCCTGGACATAGCAGAGGTATACATCATTTCCCCGTCGCAACTCATGATACATGGCCATGGCGGTGATGATCTGTGTCGAAGGCTCCCTGGGCCTCTGGCGGTAAGATATAGTAACCCCAGATGGACTCCTAAGAAGCAGTCGATGCTCGGCACATAGGATTCTACCCTTGTACCGCTCCAACCAGTTCATCCCGACAATCACATCAAAACCCAGTCCGTCGAACTCTATCAAGTCGATCGGAAACTCCTCATCCATGATTCGAACAACAGCATCTCGGTAGTAGCGGGTACATCTGATCTGCTCTTTCGACGGGAGAGTGACCACGAAGTCTGGCATCTCTTCACCGTCTAACCCCAGCCTCTTCGCAAATGATAGCGAAATGAATGTGTGTGAGGCTCCAGAGTCGAACAAGATCGATGCATCCACGCCATTTACTGGAAAGGTACCGGTGAGGATTGTGCCGCTCTTGCCGGCTTCTGCCTTATTGCAGACACTCAGTATACCTCCCGTTCCGAGTGCACAGCCTAATTCATTGGCAAACTAATAAGTATTGGGTAACAACACGGTGATACACTCCAAAACAACATTCCTTTATTCATTAACACAGTCTTTACACCATAAATTGGTTACATTGTAGACATTGCTAGATATAGCTCCTTTGTCAACCACTGGCTTAATACATTACATGATTACACAAGGCTCAAAACTGCCTGAAAGTCAAATTTAAACGTCCAGGTTTCATGTGTGTGGCATTGATCACTGCCGACGGTGCGGTATTCAGTTTGATCTTTCTGATGCCATGGTATAGCATCCTTGATTGCCCACCCATGATTAACACATCCCCCGATTTCAAAAGTAGCTTCTTTGCGAGATCAGCACGTTTCTGCTCGCCATACACAAACACAGCGGTATCACCAATGGACCAAGACACCACGGGTACTCCCTTACTTAGAGACTCGGGTGACTCGTCCTTGTCTTGGTGCATACCTAACCGTCCACCTTTCTGGTAGAAGTTTACAATGCATAAATCTGCCTTTACACTTGGAATTGATTCCGTCTCAACTTGCTGAGCAATTCCCACGGCGTGGTTAACGACCGCGTGGAACTCCTCTGGTATGCTTGCTACTGTTGCTCCATCTTCAGCTCGTACTTCCTGATATGACTTGGTGTAAGGGTTCCAGTCCTTACCCATGCACATCATCTTCAATTGCATCCTTGCTCCGTTCGGGTATTCGTGTGTAGACCCTCCTGTTTTCTCCAAGTTCGTCGCCATCTCTTATGATGTGGATTTGTTTTTGCTCCGTTCAGGTATCCATTTAAGAGTATCATACCTGGCTGGATAACCTGACATTGCTCCAATGGAAAGTCGGTGATGTTGATGGCGGTTTCTTCAGGGTTTGGTGCGGGTGGG
Source organism: Limonium bicolor (assembly GCA_023374045.1). Taxonomy (NCBI): domain Eukaryota; kingdom Viridiplantae; phylum Streptophyta; class Magnoliopsida; order Caryophyllales; family Plumbaginaceae; genus Limonium; species Limonium bicolor. The sequence continues at coordinate 308,237,766 of CM041778.1, forward strand.
ATTGGATAGCAGATATTGAAGGTTCCTAAGTTTCAAATTGCCTAATTTAGGTGTTTTCCACATTATGTTCTAACTCTTTACTTATATGTTATACCCTTAGACTTGCTAACACTCATGCATGAAATGCGGTAAGCAATCACTTTTTCGTTTATCAGTTTAGGCGGTACCTGGTCTCGAAGAGGATCCTGGTGCCTCAGACCGGTCCACCACATTCAGGGTGGCCTTGTTGGACCCCGACCCCTTCCCTTTCTGGGACTCTGTGTACCTCTGATCTGGGGGTGGCTGGTTCGCCGTCTTCTGGCCATCGGTGGTCGCAGTGGCCTTACCCTTCCACTGCCCCTTTGGCTTGTAGTTCCTGCTGTTGGGGTTCGTCCAACACTCAAACTCACGGTGCCCCATCTTCTGGCAGTGACGGCACCTCACATCATTCCCTTTGCAGTCTTTGCCGGGGTGGTCTCCATTGCACCACTTACAGTAAAAGTGGCGCTCCAATGGTGATAGTGGTATTACCGTGAGAGAACAATGAAGAAGGGAGGAGATGAGTGGGAAACCGTGTGAGCAAGGAAGGGAAATGAGAGAATGAAGATAGAATTTGCTTTTAAAGATATTTATACTTATAAAGTAAAAAGATAGCTTATTTACTTATCTTTACTTACTTAATACATTAATAAGAGAGTGGTGAGTCACCCTTATAAAAACCGGCCCCTTATATTAGTGTGGGGGTGTTTTAGTCTTTGTTTGTCAATTTAATTACTTAATACAACATATGTTACACACTAGCTTATAAAAAGTACTATTCACCTATACAAGGCACTTAGAAGTGAAATTTTTGATTTCCCATTAATATAGCCACCCAAATGTGATATATAGTACACATATATATTTAAGAGTAATGATGGACATTAGCCACTCAAAACTCATTTACAAGACAATTTTTCAAAAACGTGCTTTAAGACTTCTTAAAGCACATTTTGAGTTTTAACTTGTTTTCAAGCTTGGTTTTCTTTGGTAATTGGTTTAATGTGTTCATTAGTATATAAATGAAGTCTTGGTAAGCTCATTAGGTCTTAACCAAGTTTATCCCAAGCTTAGAGCACATTTTAGCTCTTATTGACTTTAAAGCACATTTGTGTTTCCTTTTGCTTAAATTTGTTTACTAAGGTTTCTAAGACTCTTTTTAGTCTTAATATATCATGTTTTAGTGTTTAACCAACATGCCAAGGTTTGGGGTATTTCACCCATGGTGAAAGGTATGATTTTCCCACGCCCCATATGCTAACGGTGTTACTCTGATTTGTGTGCTTGTGTGTTTGTGTTACCACCTAAGCAAGATAAATGCACAAATCGGATTGTGTGCACCTCCTTATGCTTGTTTTGTATTTCTCCTTGTTGGATTGTTATTAAATTGAAGTTTGTATAATTCCTGAAATGTGTTATTGTGAATGAAGTGCTTTGATGTTGAATGTGCATTGTAGATCGACTCATACTTGAGTCTTGTTTGAGTAGTGACTCGTAGAAAGAGTCATGTTGCGAATTAATGAAAATGTGGAAACACCTAAAACTATCCAACCAAGAAACGATAACGCAAACCTATGAGCCCACTAGAACATGAGAGAATTGTACGGGAATTAGTAAACTCCTGATAATGGATAGAGAACCGAATTGATTTAATCCACAAAACAATTAATAGTGGAAATATATAAGTAACCTCTATTTCGAGGATTGATGATTGCTCAAGACATGAACCTTGAGAGAAGTAAAGAATAGTAAGGGATCACCAAACCCCTTAGAACAATAGTCGACCCACAATGAGAGGATCCGACTAAAATGAACAATGTCCTGAACATGAGAGTATTCGATAAGTTGGGTAAAACCTTAAATCTGAGAATACTAGATATTGAGAATTCTCTAAGCTAATGGAGGATATCGAGAGATTCTAGGCTAATCTATGAGATTGTGAAATAACTCCGAGAGATGAGTTTTGGGAATTTGAGTAATCCGGTAGAGAACCGGACATTTGAGAATTTGAAGAGCTAAGTGTATAGCCCTGTTCGTATTTGTAAGCCCGGTGGTGAGTCTTGTGTATGAATCTGCCCGAAGGTCATGGGTAATGACTTAAAATATACCTTTGAATATTTGATTTGAGAATTGATTGAGAAGTTGCATTAAGAATTCGAGTATTATGAATTGAGTTGAAACTTGAGAGATTTGGGAATTTGAGTTGAGTAGAGAATTGAGTTGAGTATTGTACAACTTGAATTGAGATCGAGATTGAGAGTAAGAGAATTTGAGTAAGAGTAACCCAAGAGAATGGGTAGATAATGAATAAGGAACCAAGGCATTGTGAGGTAGTAACCCTCAAGACCTAAGAGTAAATTTGTTATAACTAACAAACTTGTGTGTTGGTTATTCTTGTATTCCTTGTTTGAATACTTTGTATGTGAGCATGTTGTTTGAATTATAATGAACCGCATGTTCTCGACCAAAGTAGTCAGCGTACCCCCGTTAGCACGCGGGGTATGTGAATTTCATATGCAGCAATTTGGTGAGCCCCTAGGGGCACCGTTTTTATTTTCCAGGTACTTGAGGTTGAACACCGTTCGAGAGTAGGACGGGGTTGCTACATAAGCGTGTGTAGATAATTAAGAATATTTGTATTGACTTGTAATTGTAGACGTGGAATTGTATGACCGATTTGTTATCGGTAACTTGATGATTGTAGAAACTCGGTATAGTAGTGAATGGATATTGTATTTGTATATTATGGAGGGTTGTATTCGATTTGAGATTTGATTAAAGAATTGGAATGTATTGTTGGTATATACTCGGTATATTCATCATCAGACCGATATGGTAATGTGGATGGTTGTATTGAATTTGGTTGGCCTTGTTAGTCACGTGGGTGACTAACGACATTGTATCACCCTCGGTTGTATTGGAATTCCGGTGCTTGAGTATTGGTAATTGTGATGGATTAGGGGATAATGACTGGATTACCGGTAGGGGTGTTACAGTACTGATAATTAGAAGCTTTTGAACCAAGTGAATAAAATGCTTAGTGTGAGAATTAAGTGTGTGGTAAGTGTTAGAAATTTTGTGTGAATAATGTATATATTGAACAAGGGTGTAAAACTAATTTTATGAACAAAATAATGTGGTGAGAATGCTTAGAAATGTAGGGAAACTATGCCAAATTTTGTCTAGAAACTAAGGGACTTGAGTGTTGGTTGAGAGGGAAGAACATAGGTATGCTTAGAGATGAAAGTGGGTAGTTATCACCTTGGTTGGTATTAGGAGGAAGTTGTGTAGGTGAGTAGAACTAAAAATGGAGTAATGTAAGCTACTTAACTAGGTAGTGCTAGATGAGGAACCATTAAGCTAGTGGGAAGAAGGAAAGAAAAATCGGTGGCAGCAACTTAAGGAAGAACTGACAGTGAAAAAATGGGCGAAGTTATCAGAGGTTGAGTGATGAGTTTAAAGAGTGAATAAGGGTAGTTTAGAGTATCTAATTAGTGTTAAAATATGCTAAATTATATGTAGGAAGATTGAGGGAGAAGTTGGTAGAAGATTGAAGTTGAAACAGAAACAAAAACAAGTAAATTACACATTACTGCACTTGGTCCGGGTTTACATACCGGTACAGAAACCCGAACCAAGCTCAAAACACGGCAAAATGCTATACCAGTGGGATGGTCCGGGTTTATAATCCGGTACACAAACCTGGATCACCCCAAAATCACGGTAGAAGGTTTCCAGACATTGTGGTCCGGGTTTGTAAATTGGTACACAAACCCGAACCATACTAAAAACACGCCCGAGAGTTTTCCAATGCTTTGGTCCGGGTTTGTAACCCCGGACACAAACCCAGACCACTCTAAATTCTTCACAGAAAGTGTTTTAAAGCCATTTTAAGATGGGGACTTGGGTGGTAATGATATAATAAGGTCATTAAGACTTGATTAATGATGTTTAATGGTCCTTAAGAGCATAAACAAGCTTAGGAAGTAATTCAAAGTAAGCGACTTAAGTAAATGGATTTGAATTGCAAGAATTAACCTCCCGATCCCATGTATGTTATAGGACCCAAATAGTCAAGCTCCGAAGAAAAGTTGGAAGTCCGAGAGCAACAGTGAACGGTATGATTTTCTCATGCCCCGTATGCTACCGTGGTTACCTGATTTGTATGTTTATGTGATCACCTAAATAAGATAAAATACACGAGTCGGGTTTATTGCACTTTCTTGTGCTTGTATTGTATTGTATTGTTCCTTGCTGGATTCCTATTTGAACTCATAGTTTGTATAATTCATGAAATGTATGGATGTGGATGATAGTTTGGTTGACATGATGTGAAGTGAACTAACCAAGTAGTATGGAAAGGATGTATTCTCACTAACTCCTAACTAAGTAACATTTCTAACCTTGAGTAAAAATGGTAATTGAAGTATTATGAGGAGTCCGATATAGCTTCAGCCACGCGTGAGAATGAGGAAATATGAGAGGTTGTTTCCAAGTTCTGGCCTATTCTTTCTTGCGGTCCAAACCCCTTAAATGGGTAGCAACCCTAGGAAGTAAGCCACTCTAAAGCCCAGTGGTGGGATATCGTAGTCCCTGCCCGGAGGTCATACTAACTTAACTTGAGTATTAAGTAAGAAGAGTAATTGGCCAAGTAAAGATCATGACTGGTGTAAGTCAAGGATCTCAGTGAAAGAGTAAAATACATCCGATCAACCCGGATGCATAAGTAACTAACAAAGTATTGTGTATGTACTTGAGAAGTGGATCTTACCGCCTTGGTAAGTGTGAATGGTCGACTTGTGAATGTCTTCCTTGTATGTAACAGACTGAATGTATGTATGCGCTATGTGTGAATGTATTGTTGCTTATCAAAGCACGACGCTCCTCCCCTTCTTCTCTTTCTCTCAACGCTCTCCTTTCTTCTTGATCTAGCAATCTTGCTGCGCTGTTGGTAGATTCCGCAATTGCTCCGTCTTCTCCGCCGTAATCAGGTTTGGGAATTGTGTATTGATAATACAACTCAGTTTGAGGATAAGGACTTGAGAACTTCCCTTGTTTTAATTCTCCCTTTGTGATCTATTTAGGAATCAGTAATTAATCCGCTCTCCTTGCCGATTTCCTATATGGTTGGCGTTCTCTACGACTTCGTTGTCAGATTCAGGTGAGAGTTGTGATTCTATTCTCTTTTACAGTTTCTAAATTTAGATTGCTAGTCGTTTTTGATTGGGGGTCCTATCTCTGTGTTGTTAAGGAATTCAGTGGCTATTTCGGATTGTGTTTCGGTCTGTAATTCGGTGTCTACTTTGGCTGGGCTCTACTGTTTCAGTTTAGGAATTCGTCTGTTGTTAATCGAGGTAGGTGGCTCTCGGATTCGGCTAGTATGTTCATCCATGGGGCGTTTAATTTGGGGTTTAAGAGGTCTGAATTATTCTGCATGTGTGCTCGGTTTCAATCTTCTTTAATGTGATTTCAACTGGCTAAAACCCCCATGATTGTGTTTCTGCAAATTCTGTATTTCTGGTGGCAAAATTGGTGTTTGTAATGAATCTGTTCGTGTGATTTGAAATTCTGAAAATTGGATTTTACGATATGTCTAAATGTCTGTCCAAACTTCGATGTTCGAACAGACCCTGTGTTTCCTTGGATTTTCTGCGTTTTTTTACTGTGTCCGGACTTCCGTCCGAACTTCGATGTTCGGACAGGGTGCGAGGACGAATCCGGCTTTCAAGTCTCAAATAGTGTCCGAACTTGTAAGTCCGGACAGAAATTCAGACACCCTTGTTTCTTTCCTCTGATTTTGGTTCGACATGCGTCCGAACTTCGACGTTCGGACACATGTTCGGACCCCACTGTGTATCTAATTTCCAAAATGCGTCCAAACATCCGTCCGAGCTTTGATGTTAGGAAACCCTTTGTCTCTCCCTTTGATTTCAGTTTGACTTGTGTCCGAACTTTGATGTTTGGACACATGTTCGGACATTCGCCTGGTTTTGGTTTTGAGTCTTGACTTGTGTCCGAACATTGACGTTCGGACACATGTTCGGACATGGCACTGTTTTCGCCTTACCTTGCTTGTTTGAGCTTCGTTTTGACTTTCGTTTGTGGGGTTGAATTCCCCTACTGATTACCAAGATTTCCATATGCTTTGTGGTGCCATTGGTGTACATATGCTTATTTGTATTTAGGCTTCTGTTTTGGGACCTGGTAATCTCTGTATCTGAACCGTGGATGGTTGGTTAGCTATCTCGTAGCGCGCTATGTAGGACATCCTTCTGCTTTCACGGGTGTCTCCCCGTTCTGTTCACATGTTCCCACCTGTTCTGTTCACGAGTGATGTTTCCTCGTTCCGTTCACGGATTACAACCATTCTGTCTGTATGTTATGACTGACTAGTGTCCCACTTTGTTTCTGATTCTGTCTGTTTTGAACTCTATTTAGTCCTGTTATGTTTGGACTTCTACTTCTGATTTCTGTTATGGAATGTGGCTTCCCTTCTGTCTACTCCTAATTTGATAACATTCTGTAAATGTTTTGAGCATGCTGGTTGATGAAGTTAGTCCTCTGCTGGGCATAGTTGGATGCTCACTCCCCTACTCTTACAAAACAACTATCAAAACAGGAGTCAAAAGAGTTGACAAACACTACTATAAAATATTTAGGAATTAAGTGGGGAATTATAAAGGCTAATGAGCCCTAAATTGGTTAAGGAATTATATAACCTCCAATATATCTTAATAAATAAATATATATTGTCCAAAAGGTTGTTAAACCTTACACAAATATTGGCTAAGTGGGAGTAATTATAAGGAGGGATTGAAGTATCCCAAATATTAATTATCCTAATTAATAACAGATTAATTAAATGAAATGGTTTAATTTATGGTTAAATGTCCTTATAGAAGTAAAAAGAAACAAAAGAATATAAATGATCCCAAGAAAGTAAAAAAAAGAATGGAACATTACATCCCCCACCCATGACGTTTGGCAAAATTACACATCTCACCCACAAGGTTTCAAAAATTACTTTGCCCACCCATGTGGTTTCTAGTATTTTACATCCAACAACTTTTCTAATATTTGATCAGCTTAAAAGATAGTTAAATGTTACCCAAAATTGATGAAACTTTACATGGACAATTCTAAGGTGTTATATTTTTGTCCAATGCCAAATCCAAAGTTTTTTAAGGTCATATATTACCTGTGGGACCCAATGAAAGTACGTTCACATGTCACATGTTTCATTGGGTCCCACAGATAACATATGAGCTTACAAAATTTTGGATTTAACGCTAGATCAAAGTATAACACCTTAGAACCGTTCATATAAATTTTCATCAATTTTGGATAACATTTAACCATCTTTTAAGTTGATCAAATATTAGAAAAGTTGCTGGATGTAAAATAGCGGAAACCACAAGGGTGAGCAAAGTAATTTTTGAAACCTCGTGAGTGGGGTGTGTAATTTCGCCAAACGTCATGGGTGGGGGATGTAATTTTTCCAAAAAAGAATTTATTTAACCATAATTGTACCTTTATATAAATGTATGTGCAAGAAAAAAAAAATTGTTAAACACCTTAAAAAGAGAAATTTCATTAACTTTAACAAAGAGAATGATGTATTTAATTTAGTATATACTTATATATTTAAGTACAGGTTAAAAAGAGAAAGATTATGCCTAATCACATACGGTGATAAACATTAGTTAAGGCCTTAAAAGGCTTATTAGTCTTTAAATATAAGGAAAATATTTTGGAGAAAAAGAGAAATTAAATAGCAACCATAATATTATATTATGGTGAGAAATTGAATAAAGTTATGGAAGCATTTAAATAAATCAAAATAGGGTGGACATGGGTTAAGACATATTATTTTATTAAATTGTAAACTAAAACTCACATTATTCCCCCTAACTAATAAAAGATGGAAAATTTGCTAGGTGGCAATTATCCATAGTGTGCTGATTTCTCAATTTCTCAATTCCTTCCTTCCTGAATACATGCTCCAGGCCTCCTTCTTCACTATTTTGCTCATGGTAATTTTGTGAACCCTGACTTGGCGAGCAACATAGCCTGCCGCCTCAAATTCATTCTCTTTACTTCATTCTCTCAACTCTTGGTAAATGGCAAACCTAACTAGGGGAGCTTGCTCTACCACCTCCACTATCTACATCCATTCTCTTCTTGCTAATTTTGCTACCCATACTGTCGAACAAGAGAGCCGCTCTGCACTCTCTTCAACTTTTGTTTTCTTTCTTTCTGGGTTGCCCCTCTGGTCCGATGCGACTTAGTCACCAGATAATGAGGAGTTGAAGCAGCTAGTCTGGAACTGGTAATCTCCTCAAACAACCTCCTTGTCTCTGCTGGTTCCCCATTATACTCACGGTAATTTCATCCTCCTCTTGTCTGCAACTGGTTTGGAAACAAGGAACATACTCTTGCTTCTCTTCATCTTGTTCTTCTTCATTCTTGAACCCAAATTGATGAACCAGCTTGCTCTACTCTCTGGATTCTGACCAGCAAACTAGGAACATATACACCAGATTTGAACTTGAGCAAAGTACATAGGTGAGGTCTTGCTTCTTTGCAATTTTATCTGGATTCAAACCTAAATCTGAAACCAGCTCTTGTTTCTACCTGTTTGTTATTTGCAAGTGGTTTAACCGAAACCAGAGAGGAAATTAGAGGCGATGCCTCGTTGGGTTTCAAGCTGAAACATTGAGGTAAAATCTTGGTATCCCCCTTGCAATTTCTGTTGGATTTTTGCTTCAAAATTCCCTAACTTCCTTCTCTGCATTCTTCTCCCTCTGTATGTGTAAAAACGCCAACAACGTTGGTACAATCTGGGACAAACAAAATGAATGAAACTGAAGGGTTTACTTGTTGGGTTGAAACAAAAAAAAACTCTTAATCTCTAGTTATCTATGTGACAAATAATTGTCAGTCAAAAATATCCTAACAGATAGATTTCTGGTTGGTTTTAGGATAATGTGTAAGACGTTAATGGGTGAGTTCTATGGCTAAGTCTCTTGGGAAAGTTGGTTCAAGTTCACGTTATCACAACAGTATAGGTAATAAAATTAATCAAGCTAATTAGGCCTAGAGTTTGAGTATTTAATTTCAAAACTGTAAGGTTCTACCCGAGTAACGACGAACTTGGTTGTAAGTGAATAAAGCTTCGTGTGGTTAAAGTTGAAATTTGAAAAGTTAATACATTAGCCAAGTAATATTGCTGTTTTGGAAATAAGGGAGTTAAATGTGTAAAAAGAAAGAAAAAGAATGCATGTAATTGTGATAATAAGAGTAGCCTACAAAGTTAGGTTTTAAGTGATAAGAGTGTGATTATCTAACAAATGAGAGTGTGATTATTTATGATACATTGTTTAGTAAACCCTGGTCTGCATTCGTTCCAGCAGGTTGCGCATAGTGATCACTAGAGTTTAACACCCGTTTAGGGTCTACTCTTGTTTATCTAACGAGCAGGATACGATCGTTAGTCGGAGTGTGCTACCGTTGGCACCATGGCTTCGGCCACATGGACATCTACCACTGTAGATCAGTAAGCCCACCTACTCACTATAGATGGCATCGGACTACTGTCCAAAATATAAATGTGTGAGGCTAAACGAGAATTTGTCTTTAACATGACACCCATATGTTTATGTGAGATTGTTGGAAGCGGGGCTTCATGTGATGGAAGTAAACAAGTGAGTCTAACTAGGCTTCAGCTAACTCTTACCTTACCATTGATTCGGATTTAATTGTTCAATTATAAATGTCGTAATAACATGTCTTGATGTGTGAATGTTTGGAATACCTGTTGTGTGTTTTAATTCCGTATTTACAGTTATGTTATAAGTATGTAAATGGTACAACATGAAACGAACCCCATGTTAATCAAGATGGCTAAAAGGACCTAAGTGGCGTAAAGGGTCTAGGATCACATACTAGCATGCTCAGCGTTTTGTTGAGCCTATATGAAATACCCCTAAATTAATTTAAATTAATTTAGGGGATTTCTTTTATTAAAACCGTAAATAATACCATTAATTGTTATATTATAGTATGGAATGGTGAATAAGAAATCATTATATCCTTATATGGAGTTATGAAAATTAAATCATGGGATTTCTCCCATTTAATCCTAAAGAAAACTATTAAATATTGGATTGCCATATATTATTAAATAGTATTATGAATTTAATAATAAGATTTATAAGTCAATAAATCTTGGAAAAATTTATAGACACTCCAAGTATATTATAAAGATTTTAGAAAGAGTTGGAATATTGTTTTGAAACATAAAAGTCAATATAAAATTCTAGAAACCCTAAAGCCTTTTAAGCCTTGCTAGGGTTGACTTTTTGAGAATGGTCAAACCAGCCCATGAAACCTATACCAATAAATAGGTTATGGAAAACCATGAAGATCGATAAAAAGAACGTCAAACGGAACATCCTAGCCAAAGTTATGATAAAATGAAGTTTAAAGCCAAAATTTTGGAAAAAAATGCTGATGTGGCAAGTCTGCTGACTCGCCCGCGCGCCTCGGGATACGCGCCCAGCACTTCGTCAATTTTATCTCCTAGATTTCCGGTAACCGATACCAGTTTTTGCCCTAACTTGTGACCTTCATAACTTTCTCATCTTTTGGAATTTTTGTGTGCCGTCTTCTTTGTTGTCTTCTCTTACACTTCCTCTTTACAACCATAACTCACACTAAACCTAGTTTATCCTAAATCAACCGGAAATTGGTTCCAAAGTAGCCTACCCACAAAACTGTAACCAGTTTTCCAGAGAAATCAGTTGAGCAGGTAAACTTCGTCTCGCCATAACTTCTTCATTTCTCAGCCAAATTTTGTGTTCTTTAGCTCGTTTTGAAGAGCTCTAATCCCTCTACAACTTTCATGTTGATGACCAAAGCCAATTCCAAACCGTTTGGAAGAGCGAGGTGTCTAAAGTTTCGGATTCGTCACCACATAAAATCATAGATTTTTCGAGAAAAAGGTATAAACTCGTAACTTCCAGCTCCGATTTCTTTCTGTGTAGTGCAAGTTAGGGTGATTTCTTGCTATAATGTGTAGAGTTAAGTTTCCTCTTTAGATTAAGCCCAAAACTAGTTCTAACTCGATCTGTGCTGAAAATTCTAGCGTTGCAAAGTTGGCTACTCAATCGGGTGGTAAAGGGGGAATTTTTCCAGAATCCGATTTCGAATTCCGTCGATTCGAGCTATTCCGGTGAGTTTCTTCAAATTCTTCGATGATGCTAACCGATTAAGCATTATCGACCAACCTATTGTATCAATTTGATTTATTATGCACTAGATTGGGAGAATTTGCTAGATTTGTATTCGGAACCCGAACTAAACCCTACCTCGAACCAGAATCGAAAACCGATGAATCCCGCATGTTAGCTGCGAATTTGGTATCATTAGAACGGAATCGAATTTCGAAACCATAGAAACAAGAATCACTCAATTTGGTTCTATAGATTTTGAGGAAATCGCGAATTCGTACTGGGTGTTGTTCTGTAGTCGCTGATGAACTCGAAGATCTCAGGCCGTCGATCCGATCGTAGTTAAGAGAAACGGACGGCCGAGATTAAAACGTTTCAGATTAAGTATATTAAGGTTTTTATAAATTCCAGTAAATAACCCTAACTTGTTGAATTAATTTAAATACCTTCCCGAATGTATTTTGACTTGAAATTTAACCATAGATTCCTTATTAAATCTAGTTTATTTTGATGTAAATTAATATGGTTTTGGAGTTTTAAACGTAAGTTATGATTTTTCCAAGTTACGGGTTTTCTGGAATTATTTGGTTAATTTAAAAAGATGATTTAATGAAATAAAAATTTTATAATATGTATAAAATGTTATAGTTATGTATATTAAATTTGGGAATTTTTGGACTATGGTAAATGGGTTTAAAAGTTGTGTTTATGAGTTTTTTCATAAGATAACTATAATATATGGTGTTAATGTAACAAAATTAAAGTATGGTTTGTTAATAAACTTTTAAGCTGGGTAAGATAAGGAAAACTAAATTAACATTTTATAACAGTATGTTTATAAATGTTTTGGGTAATATCTTTTAAGAGAGGTGAAATTATTACATATATGTATATATACTTATTTAAATAGAAACTTATGTTAAATCAAGGAATTTAATTATTCTACATCTTATTTATTATTTATATGGGAGTTAATATTCTTAATCAAAACTAGGAATATATATATATTTTTCACATATATAAAAAGGGAATAAAGTAGTAACTTAGAGTTAAACAGGGAGCTAATAAAAAAACACTTATATTAACTAAATATTATAGGAGCTAGTATCCTAAGATATAGTAAAAGAAATACTTTTGAAACATACATGGAATGTAGATAAATGTTGAGGTAATAAGATAATTTAAATACAATAAGCTACATAGGGGATGTCTTAATTAAATTCTAATACAGGTATATGTATATATATATTAAATAAATAGAGGGAAAACACTTTATTTTATAAACCGTATATCGGATGTGGTTATGCCTAAAAGTTATTAAACATAATTAAATACAATAAAATTTCTTAAAAATTTTATGGATAGATATTAATACAAAAAGATGTATATATATGTAAATAAATACATTAAAATAGGTGAGGGAAATAACATTCCTTATGATAGTTATAATAAGAAGAAATATATATAAAACCTTAGGATTTTAATCGGTGTGTAATTAAATAGTCATTAATAACTTAAGGGTTTAATTACGCAACATAAACGTAACACGGTCTTGGCCAACCCACTGAGCCCAAGTTTATGAACTCCAAAAGCCCACTTAAACAATTCCAGAGAGTTTGGGCCACTCTCAGGGCTGAATCCTAAATCATTCCAAATTAAACGAAATGGGCCTAACAAAGGATTTAATTAACAAAAACGAGCCCAAACCTTTGTGAGAGAATAATGCTAAACCTGGACTACAGATCAGTAAGAATAGGAGGTTGTTTGGTTTATAGGTCCCTTAACTAATCGACACTTGGAACACCTTAATTATAGGTTACTATTGGGGAATCACTCATTCGAGTTATTTATTGTTCTTCACATACCAGGTACGATTTCTCGTACTCCGATACTTTTGCTGATTGACTTATGAGACGTTTTCGAAAAACGCTAACTGAGTTTAGAGGAATTTCTAAAGGAAATGGTTGTGTGACTAACTCAGCTTGTGTGACTAACTGAGCCTTGAATGTGAAACTTACATGGGTATTGGTTCCTTCTATTTGGTTACTTCGTTAGACATTAACTGCCTAGGTTCACGCTTCTACACTCTGTAGGACTGAGTGTTTTGGTATTGCTCTGGGTAGTTAGTGATCTAGTGGGAATGTGGAGAAGGTCAATTTTGGTAAATTCTTCTTTTGACTCTGGATATCGTTTCATCCATGAGCTGGATCTAGTTGTTTCGACGTGCGCGCGTCTTCAATGGTAACAGTGAGGGGCTGTATATCCCCTGTCCCAAAAGGGACGTAGTAGACAGTGAGGGGTTATATCCCCTGTCCTAAAAGGACGTACTTGGCGGTGGGGGCCATCTCTCCCAGTTGATTTATTTCCACTCTTGAGTTATTGGTTCTTGGATCTATCTTTTCATTCCTAGTCCTTTGTGGCTATCTGGGTCTTTCTACTCCTAACTGGAAAGGGATTTAACTAAGGCATTGGATGTTCACTAACACATGGTGTGGTTTTGTTTCACTAACTTTACCTTTCTGTTATTTATCTTTATTCTTAACTTGTTATCTTGATTTGGTGATTTGTGAAATGCCTTGTTTCTCTGTGTGGTTTAAGTGATTTTATTCAAGCTATTATTTATTTAAGAGTTTATTATAAGTTGTTTTTGGAGGATCGTACCAGTTCCATTCCAGGGAACTAACCCACCCCTCTCGGGGTGGGCTGCTTGGTTTTATCTTGCAGGTACGAGTTATTTTACAGGTGGCCACAAAGAGAACGAGTGATTGGGATGGGTTTTAGGTGTTGTGGAGAGTTTATTGTTTTATTACTGCTTTATTTTTGTTAAGTTTTCTCGAGGTTCAGGCCGTGACAATTGTAATCTTTAAGTTGTAATTGGTGAGGTTTGGTGTCGGGTGTTTGGAACCCGATGGTCTGTACGCCTTTAATATTTATTTCCGCTATAAATATGTTAAATACGGGCGTTACAGAAATTGGTATCAGAGCGTAGTTACGCTCTGAACCCGAGAAAACAAGCCGAGTGAAATTGGGAACTGGGGTAGAATTGGGAAGTGAGAATTCTAGAAAGACGCGTGACCCTTACCCCATACTTACTTACTTCACGTACCTATGAACCGTCCTTAGGACGTTATAAATATTTCATATATTACTACATAGATATTTAGACTCAACAATACGCCTTCTGAGTAACAAAACCATCATACCAGCTAGATGTCTCGAAGAGGAGGAGCTGGTCCCTCAGAAGGCTATGGACCCGACACTGTCACCCCAGAGGTCATAGCGCAGATTGTGACAGCTGCATTAGCTCAGCAGCAGGCTCAGATCCCACAGCCACCACCGCCACCACCTAATGGTCCCCGGGAGTTCAACTGGCTGAAGGCAGTAAACGACCTTCGTCCCCCAGTCTACGAAGGCCAGCCAGAACCGAATACCTTAGAGAGATACATCGATGAGATGCAGAAGGCCTTCACCTCTCTGCACGTTCTAGCAGGTCGCCAGGTGGACATAGCAACCTACTTTCTCCAGGGACCCGCGCATCGATGGTGGTAGACCGCCAGAGCTGAGCTGACTGCCTAGGCAGACTTTGGCTTCTCAGCCTTCTTAGTGGCCCTGAGAGCCAAGTTCTATCCATCCTACCTGCAGAAGAGGATGAGGAGCGAGTTCGAGCAGCTGAAGCAAGGAACTTCCTCTGTTGCTGAGTACTATAATAAATTTATGGAGCTGCTCACTGTTATTGAAGAGGGAGCTTACGCTCCGAGGTATCTGGTGGATAAATTCCGCACCGGCTTGAACTTCAGGATCATGACTATGATCGGTTCCACCAGAGGGATGACCCTACAGGTATGGAACATGATTTAGAATTTCTGGTACGCAAAGGTTTCCCCACTAACATATATTGTCACCGCAGGAGCTAGCGGATGACGCAAATGACTGCGAGACCACCATTGCCTACCAGGACTCTGTGCTAGGCAAGAGGAAGGGGGATGGAGAAAGAGGAAATGGACGGAACTTTTCCCAGAACTATGATAGGAAGGAAAGTTCTACAAGGGAGGAACGAGAAGGCCATGGTCCCCTCATATACTAATGCTGAGCCACTCCGCTCCCAGCCATTTAAGGGTGAGATAAATTAGAATCTCCAATGTGGTTACATTTTGTTATCCCAATTAATAACCTTGAAACTGAAACAGGGAACCAACCTGCGAGAAGTACTTCTGCAAGTGGTGCAAGAAGGACCACCCGGGTAAGGATTGTAAGGGGAACCTGGTGGATTGCAACCACTGCGGTAAGAAGGGGCACAGATCGTTCGAATGCTTCCTGAACCCGGATTCCAGGAACTACAAGCCACGCACCGGGACCACTGCTAGAGCCCCAGTTGCTACTACTACTGGAGGAGGTGAGGTGGCACAGGAGGTGCTGGACCATCTACCAGCCGCCCCCCCGAGCCATCCACAGAGGCCAGGACAGAACTACCCCCAGAGGCCGGGCAAGACACCGATCCTTAACATGGTGGACCGCGTCGAGGCAGCGAGTGATGACCCGAGTTCACCTGGTGAGGACTACTTCCCTCACGAAGAGGCTTAGACTTTTACTTTCTTCACATTTCATTGGCTAGTTTTCTTTTCCAATGTAAAAGGGATGAACTACAAACCCTTTATTTTGTTTCGTTTCGAACCTTTCTTTACCAGTTGTGAACCTTGACTTATTTAATGGCAATTGTTGTTCAGCTTTCGATATTTGCTTTCTATTTTACCTTATTCCACACCCAACATCCCTTTTGAAGCCAAACCACACCCACCATAGAAGTGTGAGGTCTTGAGACCCGGGATGATCTTACTACGAGAGTACCTGACCCCAGCAGTCCAGTATGCATTGATCCTCAAGATCAGGGAGTTAGGTGTGAAGGAAGGAAATTTTTACACCCCTACCTTCAAGAATGGTTCAACCATGAAGGTGAAGATCATGTGCCTAGGTAAGAAGTGGAACCACACCACCAAGAGCTGAAGAGGTGGAGGTGCCACCAATCCCGGAGGAACTGCAGACCATCATTAGAGCTACAGTTAAGGCAGCACAAGAATTAGAGGATGAGCCCGTCCCAGACCTAACCTCCGACGTGTGCATCATCAACTTCTATGGAAAGGAGGGTAAGCTAGGGATGCACCAAGACAAGGACGAATCGCCAGAGTCCATCACTAGAGGAGTTCCAGTAGTGTCCATATCACTTGAGACGACGCGGAGTTCCTATTTAGTGATCAAAGGATGATGGACCTTGCTACCAAGATCCTCCTGAAGTCGGGTGATGTACTGATCTTTGGTGGGGCAGCTAGACCCATCTACCATGGGGTGAAGAGAATCAAGCCCAGCACAGCCCCCACACCCATCATTAACCAGACCCATATGAAACTGAGCCGTCTAAACCTAACCTTTAGACAGACCTAGCCTTGTACTTTACAATTTCAACGTTGTAAATTTTAAGTTGCTCATGAAGCTTTCAATATGAATGGAAATTCTAAGAATTTTATTGCTTCGTTGTAGGGGTTGGAAACTCAGGGATCAGGTTGAATGTGTTGAACCAGGCTCAAGCAAAGAGCAATGGAATGGTCATCACAGGTATAAACATTAACCCTGAGTAATTACCTTGGAACATTTACCCAGAATCTTAAAAAAAATCTATCCTATAATTTCAGGCAAGTTCCTAGTTAATGGAGTGGAGGCCACAGTCCTGTTTAATTCTGGTGCCTCCCACTCCTTCATATCACAAGCGTTTCATGCTAAGATCAATGCTCCCACAGGATATCCATGACTGCTCAGTCTTGCTGCCATCCAGAGAGCTTATCAAGTGCAGTAAGCAGTGCAAGAATTTGAGCATACACATCAAGGAGCAGAATTCCTTCTGGATGCCATAGTCTTCCCTGGCATGGGGTACAACATAATTGTGGGCATGGACACGCTACATCGATACCGAGGTAGACTACACTGTGCAGAGCACCGTCTCCTCCTGAAGTCAGCTACAGGGATCACAGTGTCATATCGAATGCAACCTAAACAGCCGACTGTGAAGGTTGTATCGGCTTTTATCCCTGATGAAGGAGGTGTCCAGGGGCGCTACCGCCTACTACTGTTATGCCCAGGATCTGAGGACGGATCCGAAGTTCCAGAGCGATGTTCCCATAGTGTCGGAGTACCCCGATGTTTTTCCAGAGGAGCTACCTGGACTACCACCACTGAGAGAGGTTGAATTCAACATCGACCTCGTACCTGGCACGGGACCGATTGCTAAGGCTCCCTACCGGATGGGCCCTGCAGAGATGGTTGAGTTGAAGAAGCAGCTGCAGGAGCTATTAGATAAGGGTTTCATCAGACCCAATGTCTCACTTGGGGTGCTCCAGTGCTTTTCGTCAAGAAGAAGGACGGAAGCATGAGACTCTACATCGACTACAGAGAGCTGAACAATGTCACGATCAAGAACAAGTACCCACTGCCCAGGATCGATGACTTGTTCGACCAGCTGAGGGGAGCTAAGGTGTTCTCCAAGATTGATCTGCGTTTCAGATATCATCAGATAGCTGTAGCTGAGTCAGATATAGAGAAGACAGCCTTCCGGACCAGATACGACCACTACGAGTTCACAGTGATGCCGTTTGGACTGACCAATGCACCGCGAGATTCATGGATCTGATGCAGAGAGTCTTCCAAGCCCAGTTGGATAAGTCAGTAGTCGTGTTCATAGATGACATCTTGGTATTCTCCAAGAGTAGGGAGAAACACGAGCAGCATTTGAGGACAGCCTTGGAGACTTTGAGAGAGAAGAAGTTATATGCCAAGTTCAGCAAGTGTGAATTCTGGCTGGACAAGGTGTCATTTCTTGGACATGTGATCTCAGCTGAGGGAGTTTCAGTAGACCCAGCTAAGATTGAGGCAGTGAAGAGTTGACATAGACCTCGCACCGTGACAGAGGTGAGGAGTTTCCTTGGGCTGGCTGGCTACTATAGATGCTTTGTGAAGGACTTCTTCAGGCTAGCCAAGCCCTTGACCTCTCTGATGAAGAAGGACAGCCCGTTGTATGGACAGAGGCTTGTGAGGTCTCCTTCCAGGCGTTGAAGGACGCCTTGACCACAACTCCAGTATTAGTGATCCCTGAGGGGAATGAAGGATACGAGGTGTATTGTGATGCTTCATGAAATACCCTTAATTAAATTAAGCATTGATTAAACATTTAATCAATTAAATTAAGGCCTAAACATGCCTTAAAATCAATTAAAAACAATAATGGTCAACATAAGCAAATATTGCACCCTTTGACCATTTAGGGTAAATATATACCCAAATGAACTCCTTAGGACCTAAAATTTTGTCCTAAGCATAATAACTCATAAAGGAACGTGCTAAAATTGTTGGACAATACTCCAACATCAAGAACCAACATTAACATGCTTAAAAGTCATTCAGAGCAAAATGTGCTCTAAACAAGCTTAAAAGGTCATATGACCTCCATTTGATTCCAAATCAAATTCCTAAGCTTATTAATCATGTGATGGACGTAATTAATCAATTACCAAAGAAAACCAAGCTCAAAAATAAATTTTAACACAAAATGTGCACTAAGCTTCCTTAAAGCACATTTTTGTGAGATTATCTCCAAAATGAGTTTATTTGGTTTTAGGGTCTTGAATACCCTTAATATACTATGTGAATAATGTACCACATTGAAGGTTACATATATTTTTTAAAAAAACAAAAATATGTACCTGAATAGTACTTTTATAACACTAGTACTTAGTTAAATTCATAGTCAAACCTCTTTCTTTGACCTTGGCCAAATTATGCCGTTTAATTAAGGCCCTTTCCTGTCTAAATTGCCGGACATAATTAAGTATACCCATGGTTCCAAAGTTACCTTTATTAAAGTAGCAATTATTACTACTTTACAAGTAAACAAATCAAACTTTCCTTCCCCATCGTAACCACTTATTTCTACCTGCTTGGAGTGTCGTCCTTATCCATTTCCAAACTCAGAACACTTGCCAAGAGTCACCAATTATTATACTAAAAAGGTGAGTTCATTTATATGTTTATACTTATTATATATTAAAACAAAAATCAACTTCCCCACGTTAATCTTGCAATTGTCGCTAGTTTTGTAACCTTTCCCACCAGCTGAAGAAATCTCTTATAATATTTAACCATGAGTCATCAAGCACTATACCTTAAAGTAAGATCTATCTTATCTCATAAGCCTTCTTACTCTCTTCTTCCATCTATTTCTCCAGCCGAGAGCAGCCAACAAGCTCTCTTCCTCCTCCTTCTCTACAACCGTAACTATCAGCCATATCCAAAGGAGAGGATCTCTTGACATGGGTAAGGTTTTACAACACCAAAACCACAATTTCTTTCTCTTCTTCCTCTACTTCCAATTGCTGTAATGGATATTGATTTCCACCCTTCAACCCAGCTTGATTTGTCGCTGAAAGTAAGGAGTTTACACGGCTGGAAAACAAAGAGAAGGAAGAACCAAAGCCTAATTCATTTTTAAGGTATAAAACATGCATTAAACCTCCTCTCTTCATCCTTTCCATTTCCGGTAGCTTACATGGTATTTCTAAGCTCATTTTCTTCATTTCTACATGTGAATACAATGGAGAAATAAAGCCCCAAGTGCTGGTTCATATGATGTTAAGAAGGTAATTAAAAGTTAATTATAAAGAGGTAAAATACTAGCCCTTATTCGCCTTGTATTACCGGTTTAGTATTGCTGGTTTCAAGGGTGCTTTAACACAATTTTTACGTACAAAAATCAGGCGTGAAGCAGCTTGATTAAGCCCTCTAATTACATGTGAGAAAACATAACAATGATATTATTATTGAGAGTATACTGAGTGTATTGTATTACTCAGGTTGCTGATTACAGAGGTATATGGGACTATATATAGGGAGATATATCAAAAGAGATAGGAGAATTACATGTAATATAAGCCTATTATACAATCTAGAAACGTACAGAAATAACCTATATTACAGTCTAACATCCCCCCTCAAAACAGGACCGATTTAGGACATGTTTTGCAATAAATGAAGACCTATCTTCTCTAATATCCTCTGTAATCTTTGCCAGGAAGAGACTTTGTCATAAAATCTGCAACTTGTAAACGGTTTGTTTGGTATTGTTCAACAGATATCATTCCTTCTGCAATTTGATGTCTGACATAGTGTATGTCAATTTCTATATGCTTTGTGCGCTGATGAAGAACTAGGTTCTTCGCAATATGAACTGCAGATTTATTGTCACATCTGATCGGTATGGGTGTCACATCTGGGACTTCAAATTCATGTATCAACCTGCTGAGCCATGCTAATTCTGTGGTAACAGTGCGCATGGCTCTATACTCTGCTTCTGCAGAAGATAATGATACACTTGCCTGCTTTTTTTGATTTCCAAGAGATCGGGCTGTTTCCTAGGAAAATATAAAAACCAGACACAGATTTTCTAGTGTTTGGGCATGATGCCCAATCACTATCACAGTAAGCTGTAAGAGTAAAAACAGGTGTATTATGCAGTAACAAACCATATGATGAAGTTCCTTTTAGATACCGTAGGGTGTGTATAGCAGCCTGATAATGGTCTTCTGTTGGTTTGGACATAAACTGACTCAAAAGCTGAACTGTGAAACCAGTATCAGGACGAGTATGCAACAGAAAGTTTAATTTGCCTACTAAGCTTCGATAGACTGTGGGGTTCTCAAGAACAGTCCCTTTGTTTTGAAAAGTTTGGTTCCAACAGAAAGGGGGGGCAGCAGTATGCTTGCTGTTTAGAACATTGTATTCTTTCAGGATATCAAACAGAACTTTCTTTGAGTGATAATTAAACCTTTCTCATGATGGATAAATTCCATACCAAGAAAATAGTGTAGCCTTCCTAAGTCTTTTATTTTAAATTTCAAATCAAGTTGCTTTTTGAGATGATGTATTTCTTTTGCAATTTCCAACCAGCAAGATGTCATCAACATATATGGCAAGAAAGTAACAGATGTAGACTCCTTTTTATGGAAAAGAGAGTAATCATTTTCTGATCTGTGGTAACCCATGTTTTGAAGGAAGTCACTAAGTTTTGAAAACCACTGTCTTGAGGCTTGCTTTAAGCCATACAGAGATTTATTAAGTTTACAAGCATTCAGACCATGTGCAGTTTGGAGACCTTTGGGAATTTGCATATATATGTCTTCATGAAGGTCTCCATGGATGAAGGCATTGTTTACATCCAGTTGGTCTGTTATCCATTGTTTTTTAACAGCAACAGCAGTAAAGTTCTTATGGTGGACATCCTAACAACGGGAGAAAAGGTTTCATTGTAGTCCAAACCATATTTTTGAGTAAATCCCCTTGCCACTAGTCTAGCCTTATATCTTTCTATACTACCATCTGCCTTTAATTTTGTTTTATATATCCATTGCATCCCACAGTTTTTTGTGTTTAGGAAGTTTGACAAGATCCCATGTTTTGTTCAGAGTTAGAGCTTCTAATTTTTTCTGCATAGCTTCATTCCAATGAGAGTATTGTGAGGCTTCTTCGTATGTTGTGGGATCAGACATGTGAAGAATAGTTTCAGATTGGGTTTGCTTGTGAACAGAAAGAGTATGATTGGGTTGTATGTCTGTCAAAGAGAAAACTTTAATTCTGTTTTGAGATATGGGATCTTGTTTATGGCTATTTAATCTGTGGGATAGAATGGTAGTGAAAACATCAGAAATACAAGAGTAAGAACCAGAAGTGTCATAGTCTTTTAAGTAATGAGGAGCAGAAGTAATTCTGGTTGATCTTCTTAATACAGGTTCAGATGTGGTGTCAACTGCAGTGGATGATTCTGGGAGAGAGAGACTAGGGGCACGGTTTTGCTGTTCTGGAGATGGTATGAAAGATTGTGAAGGGGAAGGAAGGAGAGGAAGAAGTATGATGATGACTGATGTCATTGTTTGGCTGTCTGGTTTGATCCTGAATTTCAGAATCTTCATTAGAACTGTAATTGGGAATTTGGTCAGTATTGTACTGGGGTAGATGGGGAAGTGTTGATGTGTTGATGTGTTGATGTGTAATTGGGAATTTGGTCAGTTTTGGAGTTTGGGTTGTTTCGTTCTCTCTCTTTTCAGATCTTTTGATGTGTTTGCTTCTGAGATATTTTTCTTGGGGTTGTAATTCTATCTTACGTTGGATTCGGCTACTACTTGTTTCATTACGACCATCGCTGCACTATGATGTATTACTTATACACTTACTGTTTATCTGCAAGTTCGTGTTGGCTTTGGTTGTATTTCTTGAGCTACAAGGCTGCTTTTTGATGCGTGTGAGGTATTGAGGAAATTCAAAGGAAGCTATGTCGAAATTTCTGCAGAATTCAACACCCCGCTGTTTTACATAAGTGTGAGGACGTTGTCCTCACCGTTCCCCAAGGGCGTGATTTTCTAACTTCTTATTTTTCGAACGTTGTTTTCTGGAAATTTTCGTTTTCATTCTCTCTTAGTCATTTTCATGAAGCAATGAGGGCATTGCTAAGTTTTAAGTGTGAGGAAGGGAAATTGCACATACTCATATTCATGTTCAATTTCATTCGAATGTGCTAATTTTGACCAATTTTCTTTCAAGACAATCATTCCATTTGCACAATATTATTGTTGGCCCTCAAAAAAATATTTTGGTTGCATAACATACCTGAGTCTTATTCAGTGGTTGGTTAAGTTGGTTGGAACACCGCACGAGTAGCACTAGTTCTTATGAGGTGAGGTGGAGGTGGAAAACAGTTGTGGGAATTCTGGTTGCACTTCTTGTATGTACAGTTTTTAACTAATGTTTGTCTATTTCTTCTTTAAAAAGTTAAGCCTATTAGTGCAACTATTTGATTTTGATTTCACTTGGGGACTTTGGGAATGATTATTGAATGAAAGGAAGGAAGGACAAAGGCAAGGTACTCCTCTAATCGAACTTTTAACCCAGAAAACAGGCCTCGCCCATTTGGTAATTAAGTCCTCGGGGTGCCTCATCACCCATCTACCTAAGGTCATCTGATCTGGGATAGAAGACCCAACACCGCTACATGAATGGAGAGAAAAGTCTGAGGGATATAAAAGAGAAAGTTAATGCTTGTTTAGAAAGTTGAAGAAATTTGCTAATTTCAAATGCAAAGTGCAAATCTTTCTTGATTATGAGTACGTGGTGATGAAAGGTAATATGGAATAAGATATTACTTCTTACCCCTTGTCGTCCATGGATTGTGGAAAGTTAATTGGAAAGTAGTCCCTGAGTGAAATTGGAGTCAGTGGTTTACTATGTGCCTTAAGCTCTTGCAAAATACTTCTCAATTCACTGTTTATGAAAACCTCCAAGTGTGGATCATTGTTCTATATGACTGCTTTTCATTATTAGATCTCCTTGTGCACAGTTCTTAACTGACGACTCCCTTCTGTAAGATTTTAGTATGTTTCTATTTGCTTGAGGGCAAGCAAAGAATAAGTGTGAGGAAGTTGATAAGTCAGGAATTTGTCTAAGTTTACTAGACTAATTCATGCTTAATTTTCTACATTATGACATTAACTTTCCTCTTTAATGCTTTAATTACTCTTCATTGTTATATTTGTCTCCAATGTTTGATTTCATATGTTTTCAGGATAAATTACTCAACAAAGTGCTTAAATGAAGATTTTAGAGGTTAGAGCAACATGGGAAGTCAAACCAGAGTCAAATACAGATTTTCATTCATCACTGTTGCACTTTATAGAGGGTCCGGGTTTGCATCTGGGTTATAAACCCGGACCACCTCGTCGCTCAACCTTCTGCCTCAAAATTCATATGTTCCGGGTTTGCATGTTGGTTTGCAACCCGGACCACAAGACCGGAGAAGCTACTGCCTCAAATTTCATATGTTCCGGGTTTGCATATGGGTTTTAAACCCGGAACATCACCAGCGGAGAAGCTACTGCCTCAATTTCATATGTTCTGGGTTTGCATATGGGTTTGAAACCCGGAACCATACTTACGGAGCGCCAGATTTCACCACGGAGATAACGGAATCAGTTTCTATCTTTACTATATCTTTACCGATCGCTTTCACATCGGAGGGGGGATAGATTAGAGATAAAAATTCTTTGTTATAAAAAGAAGAGTCTCGCAAACGTGAGGGGGGGGTCTTTTGAACACACAAAATCCCACAATACTACATCTTTAGCGCACAGAATAATCACAATACAGAGAGAATTAGTTTGAGAGCTTGGAGTCTGGTTTGGAGTTTGGAGTTTGGAGCAGAGCACAGAAAGGAGTTCACCACGGAGACTGAACAGAGTTTCTTCTTATTCTCTATTATTACTAAGCTTATTGTAAACATGTCAATGGCTGAGTAGTTCCCTTAGATTTCGGTTTGCTATGTATCCCTAAATTGACTATTCCTGTTCCTTTGTGATTTAATGCAATTTAATTGAGTAAAGTTATTTTCCTTGCTTAATTCTTTAATCGTTATAATTGGCCAATTATAAGGATTAGTAGTATTTTGTTAGCTTATATGTGACGACTGCGGCTTTCAATTGAATTCAGAAAATAACCGGTTAGTTTAGAGACGGTAATTCCTCTAAATAGCTAATTGACTAATAAACTAGATTGTTCTTAAGGCGGTTAGTAAACAGTGGGTTCGTAACGAGAGTTAGAATTCGGTCTTTATTAACTAGTATTTGCTAAGCGGGAGACCGGAGGTAAATTATCTTAGTTCTAGGGTTTTTACTCAGAATTATCTTTTAAATCACTTAGGGATAGGAATCACGGATTTAGGGGTGCAGTAGTAAACCGGGATCTTCTTCTCCAAATCAGTTTCACAACATTTATTTTTCCTGCTTATTATTGTTTCGCATGCCGTTTACAGTTTTTAATTGTCATCAAATCAAACCCCAATTTCCTGTTTTATTTTAATTCGGTTAGTAAAGATTAAACTAGACACATCGCCTCCTCTGGTTCGATACTTAGGGATTACTCTCTATTAAAACTTGCTAGAATTGACCGGTACACTTGCCGTTAGGTTTTATCCCAACAAGTTTTTAAAACATTTTTCCTTCATTTGAAATGCCAAGTTCATAAGCATTGTCAGATCTAATCACTTTTATTTTTTTGTTGTATTGCCTCTCAGCCATGTAGATAAACTCCTTAATATAATGAAAGGCTTCCCCTTTGTTTTTTAAAAGTTTGACCCATAAGGCTCTAGAATAGTCGTCAACAATGCTTAGGAAATTTTTGGTCATTATAAGTATTTTCTCGAAAAGGACCACAAATGTCCAGATGTAACAATTCAAAAATATCAGTGGTGGTGATACTGGATCTTGGAAATGGTAATCTGTGATCTTTAGCAAGGTGACACGGATCACAAGCAAAATCAGAGACAAAATCCTTTTTATTTATTACACCTAGATTATACAGTTTCCGTAGGGGTGCGTGACCCAATCTATAATGCCATAAAAGAGTATCATTTGAAACAGCATTAGACAAAACAGACGTATTCCTTTCATCAGAGTTTTTATAGGACTTTACAAAGCTTCTAGTTCGCAAGAAATCACACAGTTTGTTTTCATCCAGAACATACAGGCCTTTTTCTTCAACTCCTAACAACATACAATATGTAGTTTCACGGCCCTGTATTATGCATTGGTTTGGAGTAGTATCAGAATAGCATTTAACTGTTGTAAAAACTTGCGAACAGACAAGAGATTAAATCTGAAGGAATTTACATGATAGACATTTAGTAGAGTAAATTAGATGTCAGTTTAACATTTCCTATTCCCTGAATGAAACCAGGATGACCGTCTGGCATGGTAACTTGGTGAGTGGCAGGGTCTATAAGATTTAATGTCAAACATGTCTAGGTGCCACAGACATGATCTGTGGCACCTGTATCTATGATCCATTTATTTTCAGATTGAGAGTTCTGAGAAATTGAAGAGCATAATTATGATAAGGAAAGAATGATTATTCATACCTGCGAACTGATTGTAATAATCAGTTCTGTATGCTTGCTGAGAATTTTCTCCACCTTGCAGATATGTGGCGAGACTTGTCAATTGTTGCTGGGATAGGCCTGGAACATTCTTTGTGTGGTGGTTGAGGTAATCTTTAATCCCTTCAAGCTGTTGTTGAGACATGCCGGGAACAGAAGAAATAGTATCTTGACTCGACTTGGAATCTTGCATAATAGTGCTACCCAGGCATTTCTTCTCTTTCGGTTGTTTCCAGTAGCTTGGGAAAGATCCTTTAACCCAATAACATTCTTCATAAGAATGTCCCAACTTTTTGCATTTCGAACATCTGGGCCGTTTTTCTTCACCGCCAGCTTGATTAGGGTTTACTTTCTTGGTGGCATTAGGAGAGCGATTTGAAGTAGATTGCAGTGTGATACTCTCGCTTGAATCCATCCTCGAACTCTGGTTGTTTTTATGGTTTTCCTCCTCTTTAGCCATGGCGTAAACACGTTCTATGTCTGGAAGCGGAGACATTAACAGTATAGTACTACGGATGGTTTGGAAGGTCGGGTTGAGACCCATCAGAAATCGATTACCTTTTCGTCTTCTGTAATTTTCGCCAGTTTAGTGGGAGCATCGCATTCGCAGGCAGGATAACAAGCGATTTGTTGGTACTCATTCCATAAGGTGACCCAATTTGTATAGTACGTGTCTAAATCGTCACCATTCTGCTGCATCTTTCTTGCTTCTGACGAATCGTGTATAATCGGGTTCCTGAGGGTTGGTCGTACCGCCGACAGAGAGTAGCCCAAATTTCTGCTGTGGGGAGGTAGATGACTGTCTTGCGGATTGAATCTTCAAGAGCCGTGAAGACCATCCCATGACCATTCCGTTAGCCTTTATCCAATCGTTCCTTCGTGAACCTTGGTAATTTTCCTTTTTGACGCTTCCGTTTATAACCCTAACTTCGACTTGGATATGAGACCAACCAGGAAATTCTGTTTCCAATCCAGAAATCCTTTTCCGTTGAACTTGTAAGCTAGTTGCATTCCCGTGTGGTCGGATGCATGAATGTAAAGTTCATCGTTGGTCTTTGAAGAAGTCTCGCCATCCTTTCTTTCTTGTTTCCTTCTATATCGTCGTCTTTCTTCGAGTTCTGATTTTCTTCGTCCGACGGTTCGATTATTTCTTTTCCGTTGTTCGACATGGAGGCGGATTTTTAGAGGTGAAGAGATTGAGCGGAAGATGAGAGGTGAGTGGTGACGGAGAGCTTCTTGAGCGTCGGAGAAGATGAGGTGAAAGAAAGACGAGGTTTCTTGTTTTCTCATTCGCTCTTGATACCATGTGAGAAAACATAACAATGATATTATTATGGAGAGTATACTGAGTGTATTGTATTACTCAGGTTGCTGATTACAGAGGTATATGAGACTAATATAGGGAGATATATCATAAAGAGATAGGAGAATTACATGTAAATAAGCCTATTATACAATCTAGAAACGTACAGAAATATAACCTATATTACAGTCTAACATTACAAGGTAAAACATGCCCAAGTGTGCTTGATTAAGTACTTAATTAACCATTATTGATAAGATGATTAATGCACTTTTTTTCTTGCAAAATGGTGGCGCATGGTTATTTAAACCATGGGAATATTCTGGCCAAAATGATGAAGAGGGAGGGTGTTAGAAAGCTTGACAAGTAAGCTAATTACTATATTAATTATAAGCTAATTAAGTGTGTGAGTGAGGTTAATGTAAAAAAAACTAATCTAATGATGTATATGTGCATCAGCCGTGGACATGGAAGTGCTGCTTGGCTGATTCAAAAGCTTAAAAATCAAGTAAGTTTACTAAGCTAGCATATTATCAGTTTCCATATCATTGGAATATATATATATATATGTAGTATTAGCCGTGGGGAAGAGAATGTATAAGTGATTTAATTATGTATTAAAATACTATATGCTATGTGGCTAGCTTTTTAGCTTATAAGTTGACTTATAATGTCAAGATAATGATTAAAGGGGCAAAATATAATTCATAATCATTTGGGTGAATGAAGCAAGCCGTGGGCCTACAAGGGATTTTATAATTAAACCATGTATTATAATGTGGTAATGACATGTTTGTAAATTAATCTAATGTTTATGTGGCATATAATGTCATGGGAATTGATAAATAGTTAGAATACAATTTATAAAATAATGTACAAATAAGTAAACCAAAACCGTAAGTTATAATGTCTTTTATGACATTATAAATCATTTATATCTATAATTAAGGTTTATAAAGTTAAGCTTGATTTAAGCTTCAAACTTTGGTATAAAAATTTACATAATCTCTAATTAATTAAGGCTGAAAATATATGGGTTATAGGTCATAAAATAATTTATAACATATAAGGTAAGATTATTACCTTAAGTATAAATATGTGTCACAAATTAATTATGATACATAGGTGGTAAACCGAATTATCTAGGGAATAAATGTTTTCTATTTTGAGTTTATAATTATTCTAAGTCATTATCATAATTGTAAGAAGTGTTATATGGCTTATATACATTTATATGTATTTATTTATAAGGTTTAAATCAAGTTTTCAAACTATATGGGTAAATAAAATTGGGGCCGGAGTAAATATAGATATTGGGTGATTTTCGAAGTTATAATATATTGCTTATATTATAAATTTTGGGAAATTAAAATAGCTACATTTTAATGTCCCCTAGTAATGCTAGTTTTAATAAAGTATTTATGTGCTAACTGTAAATCCTTGAAAGATTGTGTCTTAAATAGAAAAACTGAGAACAAATGAGTTGTTTGGTAATATTATTTAGAATACAAGTGTAACACCCCAACCGCTAATCCTTCCATTATCCTCTAATCCTCCCATAATTACCCTACTCGCAGCGGAATACTTACCTACTCCCGGCGGGTGATACAATGCCGTTAACCATCCAAGGTTAACAAGGCTACTACTACTTACCGTATCGGTCTGACGATTAGAATGAATACATACATACTACTTACTTTACAATACCAATTACTTATTACATTTGATTACCGAGTATACCGAATATATGAATTACATTCAACACTACTTCCCAAAATGAAGAGTTTATACATCCTCCCTTACTATCCAATCAAGAATTCAATATCCAAAAAGGTGTACCACATGGTACACCGGCTACTCAAAAGGGCCTTAGCCGTGTACAACTCGGTACACCATTCAATCCTACTAACTACATCAAAGAATTACATCCTGTCCTTACTCTACCTTCACGCCTCGCGGGTACCTGTGGAGTAAAAACATTCCCCCTAGGGGGTCAGCTTACGCTGCATATGATAACCGCATACCCCGCGTACTAGCGAGGGTACGCCAACTATTTGGTCGAGTACATGCGGTTCGTTTCATTCATACATACATACATGCTTTATACAATACAATACAATACATTCATTTTACCAAGCATACATACATACAATACATACAAGGAATACATACAAGTCATCATTCATACTTACCATACTCACCGCATCACGGAGATACAATTCTCCAATACATACAAAGGTCTTGTTAGCCTTATTACACACCCGGGTTAATCGGGTGTTCAATACTTTTACTCCGGGTCAATGACTTACAATAGTCAAGACCAATACAAATACAATACTTACTTCTTACATACTTTACTTCCAGTTAAGTCGGTATGACCTCCGGGCAGGGATTACTACATCCCACCACCGGGCTTTAGGGTGGCCCACTAATCCAGGATGCTACCCATTCAAGGGATTTGGTCCAAGGAAAAGATTATAGCCAGGATTCGGTTCCAACCTCTTGTGGTTCCTTATCCTCACGCGTGGCCGAAACTATATCGGGCTTCTACTCATTCCATTTTACTCATTACTCATGTTAGGAGTTAGGTTGTAGGAATTAGTAGAAGTCCATACTTACTTCCATACATACATACATACACAAGTACTCATACTTACACATACACTTCATTTCCATTCATTCATTTCATGAATTATACAAACTAAATGTTCAAGAGCATAAACAAGAACAATATAGTTCAAACACAATTAAGTGCAATATAAGTCCGATTCATGCATTTATCTTGTTGGTGATCACATAAGCACACAAATCGGGGTAACCAAGTTAGGATACAGGGCATGAGGAAATCATACCGTTCACCGTCGAATACGTTCTACCGGTTCCTTTGGAGATCAACTATTTGATTCCTATACATACATGAAGTAGTATGATCAATGATCTATTATTGATCTAATTTACTCCTCATTGATACTTTCAATGTATACTTACTACTTCTTTACATTCATACTTGGTTATAAAACCATTCTTTTCTTTACTACCTCATAAACTTGTTTTCTTACAAACTTACTTACTTCTTACCATTATTACTTCATCAATGGTGTATTACTACATATATATGCATATAGGTATATATATGATACTATAATCATAATAATTAAAACATTTTTTTTTGTAAGTGTTTGGGCCGTCCGACCCACCGTCCGACCCAACCCTGGGTCGGACCATTCCAGTAGGTTTTCGTCCTCTGAAATTACTCCCGTCCGACCCAGCACTATTCGTCCGACCCATACCCTCTGGGTCGACCATTCCAGAAAGTTTCGATTTTGTCATCCAAGTCATGTCCGACCCACCTCTGGGTCGGACGAAGTCAGAAACTTCGATGAAGAAAATTTTCGCCCGTCCGACCCACGTCCGACTCACGGCCTGGGTCGGACCATTCCAGAAAGTTTCTTGTCGATTATCAAGGCCCGTCCGACCACGTCCGACTCACGGCTCTGGGTCGGACGGTTCCAGAAAAATTACCGGTGTTTTTTCAAGGCCCGTCCGCCAGTCCGACTCACGGCTCTGGGTCGGACGGTTCCAGAAAGTTTATTTTCGTTTGTTCAGGCCCTGTCCGACCCAGCGTCCGATCCAGCTGTGGGTCGGACAGTAGCAGACTTTGCTACAGGCCTTGTTTTCTTTCCCCAATTCACCCATTGCTTCCTATTCTTCCTACATGCATCCTAACATGTTTTAGTACTATTTAACACTCTAAATCACCTTAGTTCATCCATTAAACTTACTACTCAATCCTTACACATCTTACACTTATTTCCCATCTTCCCTCAACACTCATACTAGTTCTTACTCTTCATGCTACAGATTTTGTTTCCTCTTTATGCTACAGATTTTCACTCAATCTTCTACTTCATTACTCTCTCAACTAATGCTACTCTTAGCATCCAAATTCATTACTCACATCCTAGTTCCATTCCTTCACAACACTTCTTCAAAATCTGTTGCAAACTACAAAAACACTCCTTTAAACTCTCCAAATACTTCCTCTTCTTAAACAACTTAAGTCCTCTCCTTTCTACACAATTTTGACATGGTCTCCCCTATAATTCTTACTTTCTCCACACATTATTTCAGCTCACAATTCACATTCTCACAACCTGTTTACAACACATTATACTCACAATTCACACTACTACAACAACATAAATTCCTGCACATATACATTCACTACCCAATGTTTTCCCAAGTTTTAAACATCATTTAAAACTTCAAAAACTGTTACATTCTCTTCTCCAATACACTACTACATTACTATTACTCATTACTCAAATACATTACTCATTTTACTACTCAAAAACTGTTACAATACTACATACAAACTAGTTCAAGGTAAGAGCATTACCTTGTCTTGCTAGTTTTTTTTTCTTTCTTTTCCTTCCCTTCCTTTCCTTCTCCTTGTTCTCGGTCCCAATGGGATTCCACACACACAAGTGCTACAACACATAACACATACACAATACCATTTAGCATATTTTTATACTAACCCTAGAATTTAGTTTTAGGTTTAGAAAAGGGTGTTACCTTCAATGAGTAGATGAAGTTCTTGACTAGTGAAGGAACAAGATTCCTAGCCCAAGGAAGAGCCAAAATCGGCTGAAGCAACAAGGAACCAGAGTTCAAAAACTGAAAATTCTTAAAATGCAATGAGAGCTAGAAATGAGGATTTTCGAATTCTTTTTACCTCAAGATGAAAGGAGGTGAAGGTGCTTCTAATGGTGGACTTGAATCTTCAAATGGTGATACCCAAAATCGAAAATGGAGCTTTTGGATTTTTGAAAGGAGGGAATGTTCTCCTTTGCAAGGGGATTCTAGTGGTATATTTTTATATTTTTGGACAAGTATTGAGCTAAAACAGAAGAGAGAAGGAGTGGGTTTGTGAGTTTTCTCATTTCTCCATGGCCATCGCAGGGTAAGGAAGAAAAATCAGAGAAGGAAGAAGGAGGGGGTTACGTGAGAGAAGGAAGGGGTAGAAGAGGAGAGTTTTCTTCTTTTTTACTTATTTCCTTTGTCTTTTAGTTAATAGGAAACAATAAAGAGGTGAGAGTGAGAGGGAAATCGGATCCACCCCACACACACACTTCTTATTTTTTATTTGCAAAGTGGACACACTTAGTTTGTTTATTTGCACTCTTACCCCACAACTTACCGGTTGTTACAGTTTTTACTAACCGGTACCCGTTTTCCGGAATTTTCTCGTTTAATTAATTTTATTGGTTCTAAAGCTTCACTAATATTTATTAGTGACTATTTAGTTGACCAAAATTGTTACGAGTCTATTTGACCCGCTTAAAGTCACGTTTTCCCGTTTTCTCGAAAAACGCGCTTTAAGGTTCGTTTATGCTTTTAACCCATTTTAAAGGTCCGTTTTCTTCGGGATTTGTTCCCTGTATTTATTTAAGTGTAATTAAGCCTTTTAAAAATATAATTAGCCTAATTAATCACTGTTTTTAATTACGGGGTATTTCAATCTACCCCCCTTAAGAAACTTTGCCCTCAAAGTTGCTCAAGGTTACAGTTTACCATTTCTCATTTGGCAAGCCATTGCCACAATACATTCTACTACCACCTTACAAGGTGTTCACAATTCTTACACTACCAGCATACGCAATTCAGATACCATACGCAATACTCAATCCATACAATACTTCATTCAAATCCATACACAATACTCCATCCAATTCATACAATTCCACAATACATTCGCAATACTTCACAATGTCATTCGTGTCATATACCGTACAACACCAATGCATTACTCATTACATACATACCATACACATCGTACTACATACCAAATACTACTAGCACTACTTTGTGCCAATACAATACAATTAGCACTACATGTGCCAACCAAAATACAATTACAATACATACATACTACGCAATGCTAACCCGAAGCAATGCAAAAGCAAAAAGGCTCTACCCCCCTTAAAAGGGGTACGCCCCGTACCCTCCGTGCTATACGGATACTAGACATCTAGTCTACAAATAATTCGGGTACTTCGCCTTCATGGCGTCCTCTAATTCCCAAGTCGCTTCCTCGACATCGTGGTTAGACCACAAGACCTTCACCATTCGTACAGATTTATGGCGAGTGTCTCTTGTCTTGTATCAAGGATTCGCAGTGGAGTCTCGACATATCTCATCGTCGGCTCTAGGGATAGATGTTCGGGTTCTAATACATGAGAGGGATCGGCTATGTATTTCTTGAGTTGTGATACATGAAAGACATCATGAACACGCCCCAATTCTTCAGGCAATGCTAGCCTATAAGCTACGGCTCCAATCCTCTCGGTAATGGCATACGGGCCTACAAATTTCGGGCTCAGTTTGCCCTTCTGGCCAAATCGAAAGACACCCTTCATAGGTGAGACACGCAAGAACACTTGGTCGCCCACGGCGAACTCAAGGTCGCGTCGTCGCACATCCGCATAGGATTTCTGTCTATCTTGGGCTGCCTTCATATTGGCTCGGATTTGTTGTACCTCAGCTTGTACTTGTTCCAAATACTCCGGTCCTATGATGACCGCTTCGCTTGACTCATCCCAACACAACGGGGTACGGCAAGGTCTACCATACAAAGCTTGGAATGGCGACATCTTAATCGAAGCATGGTAGCTATTGTTATACGAAAACTCGATAAGATGAAGCTTCTCAATCCAGCTCCCCTGGAAGTCTAAGGCACATGCCCTTAGCATATCCTCTAGTGTTTGGATGGTCCTTTCTGTCTGACCGTCGGTCTGTGGATGGAAGGCGGTGCTAAGCTTCAACTCAGTACCAAGCGCTTCCCGTGTCGCTCTCCAGTATCTCGAAAGAAATCTGGTGTCGCGGTCAGATACAATGGTTTTTGGGACTCCGTGGTGTAGTCGGATGATCTCCTTGTCGAATAGCTCGGCGAGCTTTCGCCACCTTCCAGGTGTCCTTCATCGGTATGAATCGGGCACCTTGGTGAGGCGATCGACTACTACCCAGATCATGTTGAGTCCTCCCCTAGCAGGTGGGAGTCCAACAACAAAATCCATGGAGATGTCGTGGAATTTCCACTCCGGAATGGGCATGGATTGCACCATTCCTCCCGGTCTTCGGTGCTCAAACTTCACCTTCTGGCATGTGAGACACCTCAGAACATACTCAGTCACGTCTGATTTCATTCCTGACCACCAGAAGTACCTCTTCATGTCTTTGTACATTTTAGAGGCTCCCGGATGGACATGCAATGTCGAACAATGTGACTCTCGCAGAATGCGATCCCTTAGCTCAGCATTGCTTCGGGGACGCATAATCTGCCATTCAACGGATCAGACCATCTTCATGCAGTTTGAAGTCGTACTTTCGGCGCTCGAAGGTACCATCTGTGATTTTCTGTCTGATCTCTGTGAAGTAGGGTCGCTCAACTGAGCGTCTCGCACCTCGTCAACCAAGCTAGAAGAAGCGAGTAGCGAATGGAGCGAGTGTGCTCGACGACTCAGGGCGTCGGCTACTACGTTTGCCTTCCCTTCTTTATACTGGAGGTTGATGTCGTAATCCGAGAGGAACTCCATCCACCTCCTCTGCCTTAGGTTCAATTCTTTCTGGGTGAATACGTACTGTAAACTTTTGTGGTCGGAGTAGATGGTGATGCTTACCCCATAGAGATAGTGTCGCCATATCTTCAAGGCGAAGACAATGGCTCCTAACTCTAGATCATGTGTCGGGTAATTCTCCTCATGCTTTTTCAGCTGGCGAGAAGCATAGGCTACTACCTTGCCATGCTGCATGAGTACGCATCCCATGCCCTTGCCCGATGCATCACAATACACCTCAAATCCCTCTGTGCCCTCTGGAAGTGTGAGAATTGGCGCTGAGGTCAATGAGTCTTTTAATTTCTGGAAGGATACTTCGCACTCCTTTGTCCATACAAAGGGTGCATCTTTCTTCATCAATGACGTCATGGGCTTAGCGACTTTTGAGAAGTCCTTTACAAACCTCCGGTAATAACCGGCTAAACCAAGAAAGCTCCGGATGTCGGTAACAGTCTTAGGTCTAGGCCATGATCGCACTGCTTCGATTTTGGATGGATCTACTGAAATGCCCGCGCTCGAGATGACATGACCGAGGAATGATACCTGATCTAGCCAAAACTCGCATTTGGAGAACTTCGCATACAGCTGGTTCTCGCGCAGTGTCTCAAGTACTCTTCTCAAATGGTTTTCATGCTCTTCTGGTGACTTCGAATACACAAGAATGTCGTCGATGAATACTACTACTGAAGTGTCCAGCTGATCACTGAATAACCGATTCATTAGGTCCATGAATTTGGCTGGTGCATTAGACAAACCGAATGGCATCACCGTGAATTCGTAGTGGCCATATCTTGTTCGGAATGCTGTTTTCTGAATGTCTTGCTCTTTGATAGCAATTTGGTGGTAACCGGATCGGAGATCAATCTTAGAAAAGACGGATGCTCCCTTCAACTGATCGAACAGGTCGTCGATGCGTGGCAATGGGTACTTATTCTTTACTGTGACCGCATTCAATTCGCGGTAGTCGATGCAGAGGCGGAGACTACCGTCCTTCTTCTTCACGAAGAGGACCGGTGCTCCCCAGGTGATACGCTCGGGCGTATAAACCCTTTGTCGAGAAGATCATGTAGCTGTTCTTTGAGTTCTGCCATTTCTGCCGGTGCCATACGGTATGGTGCCCTAGCAATGGGACCAGTACCCGGTACAAGGTCGATTTCAAATTCTACCGCCCTCTGTGGTGGCATACCAGGTAGCTCTTTCGGAAATACATCAGGGAATTCTGAGACTACTGCTACCTCGTCACTGAACTCTGGATCTCTCTCCAGGTCTTGCACGTGACATAAATACACTTCATGCCCTTTTCTGAGCTCCCGATACATTGCCATGGCGGAGATGACTGTAGTTGAAGGCTCTCTCGGTCTCTGGCGGTATGAAACAGTGACCCCAGATGGACTCTTGAGCAGCAATCGGTGCTCGGCGCATAGGATTCTCCCCTTGTGCCGCTCCAACCAGTTCATTCCAATATTAAGTCGAATCCCAATCCGTTGAATTCAATGAAGGAAATGGGAAACGCTTCACCTTTGATTTGAATGGTGGCTGATTTGTAATACTTGGTACATTGTACCCGCTCCTTCGATGGGAGAGTAACCAAGAAGTTCGGTAGCTCATCCGCATCTAGCCCCAACTTCTTCGCAAGAGATGCGATATGAAGGTGTGAGAGGCGCCGGAGTCGAATAATACTGAGGCTTCGATGCCGTTTACTGGGAATGTTCCCGTTAGAATGGTGCCGCTCTTGCCGGCTTGTTCTTCGGTGAGGATGCTCAGGTTACCTTCGGTACCGAGTCCACAACCTATTGATTCATGAGATTATAAGTAAAGATGGTGGAACGCAAGTGGAATTTAATAACCAACACTGCTTTTATTGAATAACCAACCATCATACATACTGTGTCTCTAATACACGTTACTACTGGATTACATGCTACTACAAGATTAATACTTTCTAAAGGTAAGGTTCAGGCGTCCTGGTATCATGTGTGTGGCATTGATTATTGCCGGTGGCCGTATTCAACTTGATCTTCTGGATCCCGTGATACAGCAACCTTGATTTTCCACCCATGATTAGAACATCTCCTGATCTCAATACCAATTTCTCTGCGAGGTCCACACGCTTCCGCTCGCTATACAAAATACGGCGTCATCACCAATGGACCAAGACACTACGGGCACTCCTAGTTCAAGAGATTCCGCTGTCTCGTCCTTGTCTTGGTGTAAGCCAAGTCGTCCTTCTTTCTCATAGAAGTTGACGATACATAGATCTGCTTCAAGTGCAGGGATTGGTTCATCTTCATATGTTGTGCAATTTCTACAGCTTGTGTGAGCAAGCGTTGGAATTCTGGGGGTATTGCTGGAGGTGTTGCTCCGTCTCCTGCTCGCGTTGTTTGGTATGTCTTGGTATAAGGGTTCCAGTCCTTTCCCAAGCACATCATTTTCAGCTTCATTGTAGCTCCACCGGGGAATTCGGGTGTATAAAATCCTCCTGGACCCGTTCCTAACTCGTTGCATCGTCGGATGATTGAAATTTGTGCTTCGGGTGTCAGGTATCCTTTTAATAAGATCATACCTGGGCGGATGACCTGACACTGTTCGTTGTTGAAGTGGTGATTGGCGATGTCGGTCTCTTCATGAGGTGAGTTTGAAGGTATTGGGTAACAGATATGGAATTTCCCTAAGGTGGTAAATTCATCTAGAATGAGTTCTAGGCTTACTAATTCATTTCATGCTCAATACATACTTCCATGTTACTTACTCATGCTCAATTTCATACTTCAAGTACTTACGCATTCATGCTTTCATTCATACAATTACTTTAATACTTAGTCATGCTCTTCAAGGATTAAAGGTTACAGTGGTTAC